>CACRXK020018162.1:0-10123 GCA_902702795.2 Paramuricea clavata
GGGGGGTGAGTAAAAATATTTCCGGACATACCATTTTTCAGTAACTTTGGAATTGATGTACCGTGATTTGTTAAATTTTTCGGTAATATTTTCGTAAATTTAGATTTTTAAAATATATATATATGTATGGGTCTATGACAGACCCAAAATGCAATGCGCAAATACCCAAAATGCAATGAGCGCAGCTAATATGAAAACAATCGAACATCTACCTTATAAGTTTAGCTTAAAAGCTGCAAAGCAGCAAATTTTGTCTAATTAAATACTAACACCGAAAGTACCGGTAAGGAACAGCTGGAACACCACCATGATTAAGCATTAATTTCAGTATCTAACCCTTCAGTATCTAACCAAATTTTGTTTTATCTAGGGTGATTGAAAGTAAAGACGAAACATTATCCATTGGAACAAATGTTGTTGGACCTCTGGGTTGCAAAACCCATGCAATCATGCCAGGAAAAACTTTGACAAAATTAGACTTCCTTGATGACCTACCAACATCTGTAGGAGTTGGTGCTGCTGGCATGCCAGGGTATGACTACATCATCTTTCTACATATTAATGCATGCAGAAACCCCTCGCCTTGAAATATTTGAAGTGGTTGATTGATTAATGATTAATGATTGATTAATAGTTGATTAATAGTTTAATAATACCAAAAATACAGCCAAAACTAAGCTGAATTAGATTAGAAAATTTACAATAACTTAATGGTTTGAGTATGTCTACGATTATACGCTGTTTCTAAATTTTCAAGTTCTAATGCATCATTTAATGATAGTTAACAAATGGATGGATAATTCTCATGGCGCGCTTCTGTAAAAATTCAAGATCGTCTGACAGATAATTGGGAAGTGAGTTATGATAAACTGAGCAGGCGTACTCCATGACGGCGCGGATGCATGTGGTGCAAACGGTTACACTGAGTTCCCTGGTTGTAACGCCTGCTCTCTCCAGTTGTCCGAGGAAGTAAAGTCTTGTAATTGCCTTTCGTGATATCTCAGATACGAGGCAGTTCCTTCTCAGATCGTTCGACATGTTCAATCCAACTTATCCAAGTAACTTGACACTTGACACTATACCTCAGTCTATACCTTTCTCATTTATGACAATTGGATTGAAATCTGCAACAGTCTTAGCAAACGAAATTCGCATTTATTTGCATTTTGTTTCATTCAATTCAAGCGTGTTCTCGTTAGATTTAGTTACTAGTTTGTTCACAGAATCTTAAATCTTACTTTCTTGGTTTCTCGGGTTGGTTTCTCGCGACGGGCTCTACGTTGGCGTGTCGTCCACATGTTTCCATCATTCAGTATTTGTAACAATAATATCGTCGATCATTAAAATGAAAAGCCATGGGCTAAGTTTTGTCCCTTGGGGAACCCCTGCAGGAATATCTCCCCTTTAGAGTTACAGTCCTGTCAGAGTTTAACTCTTTGCTTGCGATTTTTAAGATAGTCAAATAACCAGATCAGTCAAATAACCAGATCAAACGCCTTCTTATAATAAAACAATACGATCCTTATTGTAGATCCAGTTCCGTCACTATTTTGGTCCATGAGTGCACCATACTGAGTAAAGAATGCGTAGTAGAGGATTTAGGAATACATCCAAAGTCCAAACTGGCGTCCACTAATTTTCGTCATCACAGCTGCTCGTACATGTTCCTCCACTACGAACTACCTTGGATAGCACTGGTGTTAATGATATTGGTTAACATCTTGGAGGTGCTTCTGTTTAGGGATATGTATTACACCTGCTGCTCTCCATGATGGAGGAAGACATCCCCTCACTAAAGGAAAAGTTGATGATATCTGTTATAGGGCCGACCAATAAATCTGCATTCTCTTTAATCAGCCAAGATGGTATGCCGTCTTGGCCAGAGGTCTTCCTTGGATTGAGCGAGGGGAGCTTGGTAAAAACAGAGTTGAAAGAGACCGCGTATGGTAAAGCAGGTGGATCGTTTGGCTGTGGTTCGTAATCTTTCGGTAGGGGTTCGAAGGTACTCAGTGGAGATAAAAATGCTTCATTTATTGTTTTGGCTAAGTCTGCTCCGTCAGAGGTTCTACCAAGGTGTTGAAAAAGATATACAGGGTTACCTTTGCTAGATGACGCTGTTGATTGCTTACAATCTTTTAAGTGAGCTACTTTAGTGAAATAGTATTTCGCTGTATGGAAACTGATGACAGATGCAGCAGACCTCAATTAGAACAAAGAAATACCTAATCAGATACTTGATAACAACGATTTGATCACGGATCCCAGAGAAATCGCGAAGATATTCAACTCCCATTTCTCCCAAATTTCCAATACTGTTATCAAAGAAATTGCACATCACCAGCCTAATTTCGATACCTTATGTAATTTTGTGGACACTCGACTTTACAAAGACCACTAATTTACAATTTCGTCTGACTGCTGAATATCTAGTCAATGAGATCAACAACCTGTCATGTCACAAGGCAAAGGGAATTGATGCAATCAGCGTCCATTTTCTCGAGATCGGCTGCAATAATCTCCTTCCATCGCTTCTTTACCTCTACAACTCCAGCATAACCTCAGGCATTTTTCCAGACCAGTGGAAAATTAGCAAAATTACGCCGGTTCTTAAGAAGGGTTCTCGCCAAGACATAGATGACTATAGACCAATCTCTGTGTTGTCAGTTCTGTCAAAAATCTTGGAACGCTATTACAGAATGCATCTCATAAGCTATTTTCGCCAATATAACCTACTTAGAAGCTCGCAGTTTGGATCACGGCCCTTTCATTCCTGTGAAACAATGTTACTGCAACTTACGGACACGTACTTCATAGCATGGACAAAGGTGAAGTAAGTTGAATACTTTTAGTAGATTTCTGGAAAGCTTTCGACCTGATAAACCATGAACTTCTACAGAAACTTGCTATCTACGGATTTAAAGACGCAACACTGCAATGGTTCGGATCGTACCTGACAGAACGGAAACAACTCGTCTCAATTGACCACTCAACCTCAGAACTCTGACTAGTTCGCAGTGGCGTCCCGCAAGATTCATCTCTTGGGCCTCTCCTCTTCATCATATTTATCAGTGACATCCTTCTTGCAAATAATCAATGCAATTCCTATATCTATGTTGATGACACCACGTCAGCCAATTCTGGACCAACGATCAATATGGTAAGAACACAGGAGCTGACAACCTCGCCACCTGGGCATATGAGAATAGAATGGCAATACATCCTGACAAGACCAAAATTATGCTAGTTGGAACGAAAAAAAACTCGCGACCATATCTGAACCTCTTAACATCTCCATTTGTGACACCACCGTATCCAAATCATCTTCTTGGAACACACACCAATCCGTGTTCGCTATTCATGACAGTCCGCAATATTTTTGAGATTAGTGAGGATGACCATGCACCCATGAACAGTGAACCATAACTATGCGCTAACGATTATTGATGAACTTTAGACTTCTTTAGACTAGCTTCGCTAATGCTTTCCTTTCCCCGGGGGTAAATAGCCGTGCGGAATTAGTACCCTCGCCCTGGGCTTACGCCCGGAACGGCGCCGTTGGCTCATGGATCAAAGAATTAAAGTTGATGCAATGCATGGAATGATTTGAAACAAAATTTAAAAGAAATTAACTTTTATTAACTTCTTTTTACTGAAACCTGTTATTGGCATATACTGGTACTTCATATTAACACTCATAAAACCATGTAATTAAAGCATATATACAATGACTGCGCTGACGGCTGACCTTGCCGACAAGGTAAATATAATGACTAATGACTGCGCTGACCTTGTCGACAAGGTAAACGCAAATGGTTGATACAATGCAAAACAAACTTCAAATCCACCCCAGTAAATCGAAACATATGTTTATTGGATCTTCGTATAACCTTAAGAATAAAGTATCTATAGTAATCCTATTTTAATTAATAATAAGCCAGTACCCAAGACTAATAAATATTCATACATTGGTGTGAATATGGACGAAAGGCTGTCTTGGGATAAACATATTGATTCTGTTCTAAGGTTGGTGCCGGTATTGGTGCAATGAGACGGGTTAAACCTTTTGTGCCACTGCATGTCGACAACCAAAATGCTACATATATAATGCTATTATACAGCCTTATTTCGATTATTATACAGCCGGTTGACTCGTTATGGGATATAATTGCGGAATTGGCCTCAAAGATAGGTTGCAAAAATACCGAAATCGTGCTGCAAGAGTAATTACTGAGGCAACTTACGATATCCGGTCATCTGAGTTACTCGAGAATCTAAATTGGAAACCTCTCGAAGAAAGACGAAGCTACCTTAAATCTATTCTCATCCATAAAATTTTGAATGGCCAACACCCGGCACCCAATCTTAAAGAAGCATTTCAATTTAATAATGAAAGACATAATACATACAATCTCAGAAATAGAGATACTGATTAATTAGCACCACCTATGCCGAAAAAAGAATTCGGCAAGAGGTGCTTCAGTTATAACCGTGCCTTGCATTGGAATAATCATCCCCATGAGGCAAAAATTGCTGAATCCTAGGCCTTAAGCTTTTTCAAATCGATATTTCTTTTATTTACCCCTTTCCTGCAATTTAGTCTCATTTTATCTTAATTTCTTTTATATTTCTTTATTCCTTGTAAATAGTTAATTTTATATTTCACGCCCCTCAAGGAAATCAGCCTCCCAACGGTTGTTGAATAAAATTTAAATAAAGTTTGTATGTATGTATATGTACTATGTCTTGTAATAATATGAAGACTGTGGGCATGCTGCATGCAAGCCATTTAAAATCATATACAGTAATATTATAAATTAAATATACAGTATGTAGCTATGTATCTTCCATTTACAAATATATATTATCTACATATCTTAATTATCAATCAATCAATCAAAAATCAAATCAATCAAAAACTTTATTTTAACACGGTGAAATCTACAGAAAACATTTTACAAGATAATTAACTAACATCTAATAGGTTTTGTTTGTGGAAACACCACGTAAATTTATTACTGCAAAGCTTTCGACATATTATTAGCACTGATGAAGATCCGGGCTTACGGATCGAAAGCTTTGCAGTAATAAATTTACGTGGTGTTTCCACAAACAAAACCTATTATATTTTATCACCATGCAAACATACAAAGAACTTATAACTAACATCTAATTACAATTACGCTATGACAATTAATATACACTTTAAACTTACCCAAACACTAAAATACTAATTTACAAGTCCATCTCACATAGAGAACAGATTGTCAATTGCTCTTTTGAATTGACTTATAGGGAGCATGTTGTTCGTACATTTTGTGGTAACTCGTTCCATAAAACTGCCTCACTATAACTAAAACTTCGCATACCGTAGTTCGTTCTTGGTTTTGGTACAAATAAGGTGTGTTCAAAGTTTCTTAAATTATATCTTGAATTACAGTAGGGTAGCTGTATATGATATTTCTGTTATTGCAGGAATTTGTTTAAGTTTCCCTGTATATTGTTTTTAAGTTTCTGTAAAGTTTGCAAATAAAATTTCAAATACACAATGATATGCGGCTTTTAGTGATCACTCATGGAAGCTATTGTTTCTAGTTTAACAGCTTATTTTGGTGTTTTGAATATCTTGGCTCCGAAAGAAGGCGAGACACTGTATGTAAACAGTGCAGCTGGAGCAGTTGGCGCTATTGTTGGTCAAATTGCAAAAATTAAAGGATGTCGAGTTGTTGGCAGCGCAGGTTCAGATGAAAAAGTTGCGTATTGCAAAAGTCTGGGTTTTGATGAAGTGTTTAATTATAAGACCGTCACATCAGTTGAAGATGCATTGAAGGAAGCTTGCCCGAATGGAATTGACATGTTCTTTGAAAACGTAAGTTTAATCTTCATTGATATAGAATATATTTCTTTTATCTTTGTGACAAATTGTCGTTCGTCATGCAGTAAATTCAAATCGTTGCTAAACCTTGTTCCCATGCAGTACTTTCCATATAGGCAGGGGTGGAAAATATAGCGGACCATGCGACCATTGTCCCAGAAAATTTTTTATGCTGGCAGAAAGAAAAAAGGGAAGGAAAAAATAGGGGGAAAGAAAGAAAAGAAGGGAAAGAAAGAAAAGAAGGAAAAGGAAAGACAGAAAAAGAAAGGAAAGAAAAAGAATAGAAAGAAAGAGAGAGTAACTGCACCAATAAGTAGCCATAGGGGGTTTACGAAAGAACTTTGATAGCGGAATGTAGTCTCATTTGCAGGCAACCCTGTTCTACCCCCTTTGGCCCTTTGTTGGCTTTGTGTCGTACCACGTACTGTCCTGGTTCCCCTCCCTCCTCATTTTCGATTCCCAATTTTTATTTCTATAGGAAGTAGTAACAGTAACAAATGACTTTATTAGCATGACTTTACATACAAGTATTGCTTATTAGTTGGTATAAATGTTTACAAATGCAAAATGTTTTGTGGTAGTATGACATACTGTCAGTATCGAGTAATACAGGAAATAGAAATGAAGTTATTGATATAAAGGAAGACTTCGTTTACAGATGAGTACCGTATTTACAGTATATAATTGAAGAAATTTGGGTTTTAGTTAAACAGCCTATATTGACTGTCAGCATTCGTGGCTTCAAGGCATTTAGATCTCTTCTCAAGACATAAAGAAATAAATTTCGATAATTTTATCACGGTTTCATCAGTTGATTTCATTATCTCAACTGGTAAATTGTGTTCGTTTAGATCTGCTTCATTGGTGGGATCACATTCCAAGTAATTTAAAAAGTTTTCACGAAGACTACAAAAGGCTTCACATTAAGTTAGGAAGTAATGTTCCGTTTCAACTTCTCCTGACTGGCAGACCTTGCATACTCGGTCTTCTCACGGAATAAACAAAAGATGTACATTTATCCCCCCCCCCTGGCACCCAATATTTCACAAATTGTCTGCCAGTGATTATATTATATAACGCACAACTAAATGCAATCATAGTTAATAGAAAATACACCGCTAGGACGATTGGTAAACTTCAAGTAGTTTCCTAACCAAGTTCAATTGATGTTGAAAACTAGAAATGTGCTAAAAGTACACAATTTGTTGATCAATATTAAAATCTTACGGTTGAAGTCTGAGGTTTCCATTGGGCAATTGCTTCATTATACAGAACAAAATGTTCACTCACTGTGAAAGTGCACACATTTTCATATAGGCGAACAAAAACATAGAACTTAAAATACCTTTTGTCCAGCTTCCAAATCATGTTTGTTTTCAGACTACTAATTAATATGATGCAAATATTAATATAGTTTAAAACCGCTTTCCAGTTTTCACAAATTCACAGTCTTTCCTCACTTGTTTATTTCAATTAAATTCTTCCCTCAGTTGCTTTATGAAAGGAAATCGTCCAGGACTGCCACAGCTTTTATATGGTACTATGGTTATTTAATAATTATTAAATCTTAATTATTAGCCTTCTTTGCAAGTGAGCCTTTAATTAATTTAAATTATACGGCATTTGTGTCGACAACTCGCAAAACATTTTCCCACTTTTCGTTGCGGTCCCAGAAAATAAAATTTTTTTCTACCCCTGCACATAGGCGCGCCCCAGAAAATAACAAAATTTCTTTAATCTACATCAATACAATACATGCACTGAAAACTTGACCTATACTGATCTATATATTTTAAATCTTTCAGGTTGGTGGTCCAGGGTTTTCAAAAGTAATAAAGCTAATGAATAGAGATGGTCGTGTTGCAGTTTGTGGTAATATTGCAACATACAATGCAAAAGAACCTGCCTTACGTACGTAGTTGCATTAATACCTTTTCATTTTTTACATACAAAGTACAATTTGCAAAAATCTAATTGTTGGAATGAAGTACAGAATTTTTTCTGATAACAATATAACTTTGTTAATACAGTTGAAGATTTTCTGGGGAACGTAATTGGAAATCGACTCAAAATACAAGGATTCACCGTGGCCCTGTATGAATCCGAATATCCAGTGGGCAGGAAAGAACTCGTACAATGGATCAAAGAGGTAAAGAAAAAGTCAGTGTTTGAACACAAATTGATGGTACACATGCATGTGCCAACACTGTCCAGAATTTTGGACATATATTTTGCACTCTTCTTTAAATGGGTGACATTACTGAAGGTCTTTAGGAACATTAATTGCCCCAGTGCTCATATCATCGCGTAGAAATAGTGGTATTTATACTTCATCTTCATTACGCTAGTCATTATTAACAGTTTATTAACCCATCTCAAACTCATTAAACTTTCATGAATTACTGTATTTTGTTCACATGATAATACTGGAACCTGGTGAAGTATATTGATTCAGTTCTAGGACTGGATCAAAATTAATTCAGTCCTTGAACTGGATTAATTTAAAATTATTTCACCCCGCTTTAAGTAGTGATTCATTCTTATGAAAAGTCATTTCGATCAAATCCTCCAAATCGAACTGGACTAAATTTCAAGTCTCACATGTTGATCCAGTCCTCGGCATTGCCTTGGACTTGATCAAATTGCGCGGAGCTAAAATCGTGATTCGTGTCCAGTCTTCACACAGTAGTTGGATTTGAAATATTACATAAAATTGAGGATACTATATAGTATGTGGTGAGCAAGTCAAATGAAACAATATATGTATAGAGTTTCGCCTGCCATTTTAAGTTTCACCATAGACATATATATATATATATATATATATATATATATATATATATATATATATATATATATATATATATATATATATATATATATATATATATACCGGGTGGCGCAAAAAAAGTTAACCTGTTTGATTTATTTTAACTTAAAAACTAAAAGAGCTATTACACCTAAACTACGTGCATTGCATTCAGTATTGTCTAACTTAAATTTTGATATACGCCCTGTGCAATATCGTGCAATATTGACCGAGAGAGCTGCGTTTAAACTTGAATAAACATTTTGGGAAGTGTCGAGAATTAGCTAAATACGGCCTGTTAAACTAATTTGATAACCGTTACCATTTTATAGTAAATATTTGTTTCAATGAAGTGAAGCTTAAATTAAAATGTTTATTGGATGGATGTGCTCTTTTATTTTTGTTTAAGGTCTTTGGGAATGCATGAAAATTAAATTATGAAGCGATTTTGATTAAAAGATTTATTCTAAATATTCAATGACCCTGGGAATCAAATTCTAATGTTCCAAGAAAGAAACGTCAAGTATTTTTTATAAATACGCCTCGTTTGACAAAGGACGAAAGAGATTCGATATGTTTAGTATATGCAGGGGTTTATGATGGTCGTGAGGTTATACCGGCGGCGTTGGGCAGGTTTCTGACAACAAACGTGTACTTTCTGACTATAGTGCGTCTAAGCACAGGTTATTGCTGTATTAAATATTTGAAGGCCGTTTTTGGCTAATTCTCGACGCTTTCAAAAATGGTTACTCATGTTTAAACGCAGCTCTCTCGGTCAATATTGCACGAAATTGCACAGCGTGTATATCAAAATTTAAGTTAGACAATACTGAATGCAATGCACGTAGTTCACGTGTAATAGCTCTTTTAGCTTTTAAGTTAAAACAAATCAAACAGGTTAACTTTTTTTTGCGCCACCCGGTATATATATAAGTTTAGAAGGCAAACTTGAATTACTTCATATGAACTTTTTCACGTGAAATAAAGTTCATATGAAGTAATTCAAGTTTGTCTTCTAATCGTATATATATATATTTGCATACATACTATACATTTATTATATATATATGTATATATATATATATATATATATATATATATATATATATATATATATATATATATATATATATATATATATATATATATACATATAGCTTAAGTTTTAGGTTTACGTAACACAAACAGTTCTCAATACCATATATATAGATAGAGCGTAATATAGTTTTTCGTTTTACCTCAAAAAACCACTATACAGTCTGTTTCATCCGTATAGGAATCACACATATATATACATACATATATATATATATATATATATATATATATATATATATATATATATATATATATATATATATATATATATATATATATATATATATATATAGCTAATTCAAAAAG
Organism: Paramuricea clavata; assembly: GCA_902702795.2. Lineage (NCBI taxonomy): Eukaryota > Metazoa > Cnidaria > Anthozoa > Malacalcyonacea > Plexauridae > Paramuricea > Paramuricea clavata. The sequence goes on from CACRXK020018162.1 coordinate 10,086, forward strand.
GGTTGTTCTTTGCAAACCAGGAGTTTCAAGCTTAGTAG
>CACRXK020018163.1:0-10122 GCA_902702795.2 Paramuricea clavata
TACATACAGTATTACAGAGCCAGATTGCAAAAACTTGCAAATAAGGTCTTTTTTCATAGTCTTAGAGAAGAATAACAGAATTACAGAATATTCAGCCCAAATCAAATCGAAATCGGGCTTTGCATCAGAATTTGATCCGCAACTCACTCAGAAATCGAGTAAAAGTAAAATTGCGATGGGCTTAATAATACTGAATGTAAACAAAACATTTAATACATACTGTACAGAGCCGGATTGCAAAAATTTGCAAATTTATAAGGTCTTTTTCTCATAGTCTTAGAGAAGAATAACATAATTACAGAATATTCAGCCCAAATCAAATCGAAATCGGGCTTTGGCACTTTGCATCAGAATTTGATCCGCAATTCACTCAGAAATCGAGTAAAGTAAAATTGCGATGGGCTTAATAATACTGCATGTAAACAAAACATGTAATACATGCATACAGAGAGCCGGATTGCAAAAACTTGCAAATAAGGTCTTTTTCTCATGTAGTCTTATAGAGAAGAATAACATAATTACAGAATATTCAGCCCAAATCAAATCGGGCTTTGTATCAGAATTTGAACCGAAACTCATGCACTCAGAAATCGAGTCAAGTAAAATTGCGATGCCGATGGGCTTAATCTCGGGCTTAATAATAATGACCACTGTAAGTAATACTGACCATTCCAATTTCCATTTGTTATTTGGCATGAAGAATATATTTCATTGCATGTCGCATTGTCGCATGAAAAATTGTCAGCCGGTGAGAGGCGAAAGGCCCGTAAAATTTACTGTAAATCACTGTATAGGACTGAAAGTTCTCAAAATAGCCGGTGTGAGGCGAAAAGCCGGTAGGATTTAAATCACTGTAGCAAAAGTTCCGTGTACGTACGGACGTACAACCGACCATCATGCATTGCGCTTGAGCTCGATCAGCCACCAAACTGTGGGGCTCGCCCCAATTAAATCGCGTCATTACCATGTAATAAATAACCATACCATATACAAACATGCACTATAATGAAAACTATAGATACTGTCAGATTTATATACTACATAAGTAACTATATTTATCATTTATAGACCCGGAGCGAGGGGGGTTCGGCCGAAGTGATGAAATTTTCCGAGGGGCTATCCCCCGAGCGGACGGTCTATAAATGATATATTATACCGAAAGTTAAAGAACTCACTAAGTTCGGAATAAACTTTAAAACTTGCTGAATATTAACCACGCGAATACAATTTTTAATTTCTTATGTATACCTGAGTTTTTAACGTTTCCTCTTTAAAATATTTGAGCATGTATCCTTCGGTTCATTAAAGGTAACATACGTCTTGAAAATCTTGGTTAAGGTTACAGGACATCCTTTTTGGTGTTTTGCGGAAAATCGCTACTGCGCGCTCAATATCAGTCCGATTTTCATCAAATTTTCACCAAATGTTCTCCAGTGCATGCAAAATATGGTAAAGTTGTAAAATTAACAAGCAATAAAATAATGTAAGAATTATTCATGAAAATCTTAAATCGCGGTACCTTTACGCTTTCGAGTTGTGCTCCTGCTGGTTTTAAGTTATATTTATGAAAATATCATTTTTATACAGTAAAATAGTGGTTTTAAGAAATTGTGTTCGGAAATTTTTGTTTATTTCGTCATTCCGCTGATATGGCGATTTCTTTGACGACTGCAATATATTTCTGAATTGTTTGAGTGAATTGCTCTTTATTTTTAAAATATCCAGAATTAAAAAAAAGCCGAACACAATTTTGAGACTGACGTATTTAGCTTTGTCCTGTGAAAATTTGAGAAAAATTGGTTAAAACCCGCAGGAGCACAACTCGTTTGAAAATCAGTAATTACTGTAAAATTTTTCGTGAGAAAATTGAATTTGAATATTACATTTTCAATGTTTTTCTTATTGCAGCGAAATGTATTTTATCAAATAACTCTGCGAGTTTTCAACATTTTTCGTTCAAACTTGGTCAGACAGTAGAACTAGTCTAATGCTTTCATTGAAACCAATAAAAAAAATTTTAGGCAAAATTAACACTCAAAGGTGTTCTGTAACCTTAAATCTAATCTTCTGCACGAAATTACAAACAGCTCGCGAACGCCATATTGTTTCAGAGCGTGGTGTCCACACGTCACGCGTGAGCGTGGGATACTATAATATCCCACGGTGGATCTGCCGCGGCCGTGGGATATTATAGTATCTCACGCTGGATTGCGAAATCATGAATTTGAGTGAAATACCGTAAAAAATCACATGTCACGTGGTACAAATGATGTTTTTTCATTGGACGATTTGAATTTGAGGTATAATATTGTAATATAGTCCTATATATACAAAGGTAAATAAGTGAATATATAGCATTACTATAGACGTTTAGGCCACAAAATTCTACTTAAAATCCTGACATTATCAAAGCAAAATGAATCACTACACAATTCACATTTATTAGTTGGTGATTAGAATAGTGATTGATTATAGGGGGCCGAAAGTCGTGGGTTTTCTCCGGGTACTCCGGTCTCCTCCCACAGGGAAAGTTGACAGGGTGGGTTAGGCACATAGGTCAGGGGGCAGATCATTAATGAGGTATGGACTAATAGCGGCTGCTTAAAGCGCCATTTGTAAGCTCACAGTCTACCTCGGTCTGCTTCACGCCAGTTTCGGCTGTAATTGTAATGCGCACTTGATCATATACATATGTAAAATCGCGCAATAGAAATATTATTATATTATTAGAATAATATCATAGTTGCCTCGAAATCCTTTGTCTCGCGAGGTACGATTAATCACTAATTTACCTCATTACTAAAACATGGGTAAAATTATAACTAATTTTACCATCGGCAAAATTAGAACTAATTTTTGCCCGTGGTAAAATTAGTTCTAATTTTCCCCTGCATGCTTCATGAGGGAAATTTAGAAGACAAAAGCGTACCTCATTACCTCTGATTGGAAAGCTGTACCTCATCGAAAATCATCGGCACAACTATGGACAGTATCTGACGACACCGTCCCGTACACATTCGAACAATCACTTTGCCAGCTTTTATTCCCTAATCTTGAACATTTCAATTGTGGGAGAAAATTCCGTTTATGCGCATGCCTAAAACGCCAATGTACACGGAGATGTGTTTCTGCGCGTGCGTATATATATATGAAAAGTGTTTGTACCACAATCATAAGACAATCAAACAGCATTCAAAACAAGCAACACACCACGCGCGATTCCCTCGTTAACTGTGATATTACAAAGTAATAGCATGGCATTACGGTCGATTAGTGATGAAATGTCCCTCAAGCCTCGAGAGGTTTAGTAAAAGTCCCTCGGCGGTAGCGCCTCGGGACTTTTACTAAACAGGGCTCGAAATAACGTTCGCAACGTTCCCGATCATGGTGATCGGCAATGAGGACTTTTTGCCGATCAAATAAAAATGTGGCCGATCAGGAGCATTTACCCTCATTTCCTTCAAAAAATTCTAAATATGCCGTGGGCATTGAATACACATTTGAAGTTTAACTTTATTTCAAATTGAAGTTTAAATCTATGACATTTGTGGACTTATATATTCACTACTAATAGTGTAACTATATTTAACTAGTGCTTAATAAACTTTATTTTATTATAACACTTTAGTTTAACACACAGTTTTAATTATACCATTGCATTTTTTCACACAAAAGCAAGAAACACAGCAGCATTATCAATTAAGAACTAAAACTTATTATTTTATATTAAAAGAGAAAATCCTACTCAAAAAATCCTATCAATTTGAAATTATTATACCGGGTGGCGCAAAAAAAAGTACAACTGTTTGATTACTTGTAACTCAGAAACCATAAGCAGTAGGTAGAACCATAAATCGAGTTTCATTGCATCCAGCGATATCTAACTTAAATTTTGGTATATTTGACAGGCATATTCGTCCAAGATTAACTGAGATATAAGAGTTTAAACTTTTGTTAACAATTTTGAAACGGTCACAAATTAGCTAAAAATTAGCATATTTTTGTCGTTAATACGACATATATTGCACCAAGAGATGCACGTCAAATACTCCATGTTCGGATCGTGTAAAATAAACGTCTATTCGTTAGGAAATGCATGTCCCCGAGCAAGAATGCAGCGTCTTGCCCGTGAAATCATAGAATCGAATGCATCTTGAATCATCTGCTGCTCCAGGTTTCGGCATGCTGCAACAATTGCTTCACGAAGCTCTCCCAAATTGGTTGGTTGCTCATTATGTGGCACATCCCAAATTTTATGTTTTAGGTAGCCCCAAAGAAAAAAATCGCATACTGTTAGGTCTGGAGAACGAGGTGGCCAAGGCCAATCGCCCCGTTTACTCATCACTCGCCCAGGAAATTGGCCTCTAAAGGCCATGTTATACGGTGCAATTTTTCTTGCAACTTGCAATGCAATTCTACTCTTGAGAGATGTAAAATTGCCAAATACGAGTCTTCGTTTCACTCCGCTGATGTTTTCTCAACATATCGAGAATTCGTCACTGATTTCACTAATTAACATCTCTCAAGAGTAGAATTGCATTGCAAGTTGCAAGAAAAATTGCAACGTGTAACATGGCCTTAAGGTATCGCATCGTTGCATGGCTGGTATGACAAGACGCACCGTCTTGCTGCCACCACATGTCATGCCTATTGATATTTTGGGTGCGAAAGTCTCGCTGTATAACGTTATACCGTATGATGCGCAAGTACTCTCTGGTATCGAGGTTTCTTTCAACAAAATGCGGACCTAAGACATTGCCTGCTCTGGTTAAACCAACCCACACCATGATTTAAATGGTTTGAACCTTGAAGAAATTCCACATGATCAGGCGGGTGCCCATTGCCATAAGCCGCATACATTCTTGTGTTCCTTGTGTTTACTTCAGAATTTAAGCTGAACACTGCTTCATCTGATACTATTAAGTGATCAAGAAAATCTGGTCTCCCTTCTACGGTATTTACAAGTCGGTGGCAAAAAGCTAATCGTTGTGCTGGATCGCCTTCACGCAGCTTTTGCCTGCGTATCAGTACGTATGGATGAAATTTGATATCCAGTTGAACAATTCGCTGGAATGTGCGACGGCTCAATCCCAAACCATTTCGCCTCGATGATCTTTGGCCATTTTCTAATAGTGATTGTCGAACGAATTCTATGTTTGCTGCCGTTCTTGCGGTTCTTCGTCGACCACTTCTTCCTTGGTTAAGATTGAGACATGTTCCCTCTCGCACAAACTTTTGTAAGGTTCTTAGCACTGTTCGTACAGTAGGGGCAGGGACGTTACCCCGACGACCGGCCCATCGCTGTCTAACTTCTTGAGCATTATTTACCCTTCCATATTCCAAAGAAACCCAAACTCTTTGGTCCTTCGTTAAACGAGGCATAATTATTACTTAGAAGCACACGAGGAGACATTCGCATTTTAGAATTCAGTTAATTCCCTTGGGACGTCGAATTAAAATTTAGAAGGAAACTTTTAATCAACCTTGCCTTGCAGCTTAATTTTTCTGTTGCCGAACAGCAAACAAAAACGAGAAAGCATCTCTGTTACAAGGAAGATGCAATTTGCACTTCAACTACGTTTGTTAAAAAACCTTTAAAATTATAATGGTGATGCGGTTATAAAATCAGTTTAATAGGCCGTTTTTAGCTAATTTGTGACCGTTTCAAATTTGCTAACAAAAGTTTAAACACTCATATCTCAGTCAATCTTGGACGAAAATGCCTGTCGAATATACCAAAATTTAGGTTAGACATCGCTGGATGCAATGAAACTCGATTTTGGGTTCTACTGCTTATGGTCTTTGAGCTATATGTAATCAAACAGTTATACTTTTTTTTGCGCCACCCGGTACAAAGATACGTTCGTCGTCAGCGGTTCGGATTGCAGACTGCACTGTTGAAAAGACGACAATATTTCGTGTAAATTTGTTTTAATAAAAGTAAATTAATTACTTTAGAGCGAGAATAGTATTGCTGCCTTTCCTGTCGTATGACTCGTATCAACTATACAAGAGCTTTTCGCGTGTTTTTAAATGTGTTTTATGTTTACTTTTATTTGTCTTTTACCGTGTACAGGTAAGCATGTCTTTTAGACAATGCTCAAATATATTTCTTGCCGATCAAGGTGAACGGCAACGTTGATTCTTCACCGATCAAAAACAATTTCCTGCCGATCATTGATCGTTGATCGGCCGTTATTTCGAGCCCTGCTAAACCTCTCTCGGCTTTCGGGTACATTTAATCACTAATCGCCCTGAATGCCATGCTATTACTTATAAAAATTAGAATGTGAAGAATGCTTTATACTTACATGCATTGTAGAACCACCTACAGTTCTTCGTTTCGTTTTCATATTTGGGGCAATTTGTTTCTTCGTTTGACCTCTGTTTGAATATAGAGCGGAAAGATCAGGGCGTTGAGGTTGTAGAATTTCTCCCTGAGATTTTGGTAATAACATTACTTGCGCAACACCTGAAAACTGGCCCCCTTTTTGTCTTGGAGGCCTGTGTATAAAGACGAAATCAATAAATTGTTATTGTCAAGATCGAGTTAAATGACGAATACTATAGCCTATGTACGAGCAAATCGTCATGAGCGCTTACCTTCGAACATCAATTTGTGATTGTACTGGATTGTGCGATGAGTAAGGACGGTCCGATTGTGGAACAACTTGAGGATTTAATTTGACAAGATTCTGCTGCTGCTTATTTTGCTGTTGTTTATTTTGTAGTTGTTGTTGCAAAGTCATCACTTGTTGCTGCTGTTGTAGATGTAGTTGTTGCTGTTGTTGCTGCTGCTGCTGTTGTTGTTGTTGTTGTTGTTGTTGTTGTTGTTGTTGTTGTAGCTGTTGTTGTTGGTGCAGTTGTTGTTGGTGCAGTTGTTGTTGGTGTATTTGTTGTTGTTGTTGTTGCTGTTGTTGTTGCTGCTGTTGTTGTAAATGCTGTGGTTGTTGATGTAGTTGCGGTGATGGTCTCACCATTTTCTTCGGCCGCTTCGGTTTAGATTGATCATCATTTATCTGCGCGTCTAGTCCTAGTTGACACGAATCCAACCTCTCGCGTTTCACGGCTTCATTTAGGTTAATCATCGAGTTATAAGGTCTCCCTGAACCTACATAATCACCAAAGTTATGGTGAGGTAATTTCAGAACATTTATATGGAAAGCCACTTTTTTCATATTTAACATTTGGTAAACTTATCGCTTCGCCTCAATCTAGGCGAGGTAAACCTACGTCACTTTGGCTATAGAGCCTCGTCTTCGTGTACGCGACTACCCGGTTTCCCGCTTATACCTACTTGATCGCGCCTCCTACTAATTTTACTATAAAAAAATACATCGCGTTCATTTTGAGGAAAAGAGCTGGCCTACGAAGATCAAGTGGTATGAATATTTGCTGTGTTTGCATTGCTTCATTTGAACAGGCCCTTAGAAAAGGTTCAGAACCTCAGCAAATCTGCAGTTTCTGTAGTTAGCCAGCAGGCCTTAAAATATCTTTTACAGGGCCGTCTGACAAAATGTCCGATGACGTTTAGTTTGGGTCGGACATATGTCCGATGTCATGAGTCTGAATGGCACAAATGAATATCAGCACAATGTATTAATATTGAACGGTAAATGTTGTGAAGTCATACTTATTTCCAAGCCAAAATTAACTCGCTTTCCAGAACAGCAGTATTAAAAAAGACTACGAGCCTGTTTTCGAGTACGTTAAACAACATTTCCAGTTCACCTTTTATACAATAGTACTCTTATTTTCCACTTAACATGCAAGCCTCTAGTCCTGGGATAGGGTACATTTTGATCGATTTACGTTGGACAAAGCTACAGTTTGGTCTGACACCAATACACTCAGGTCGGACAAACAATAAACCCCAGTTTCACTTAGGTCGGACAGAATGTCCGGCGGTTTCCTCTCTACGTCGGACAATTTCACGAATGGGTCGGACAATGTCCGTGACCGACCGATATTTTAAGGCCTGGTTAGCCAATGTATAATTATTTACCTTTTGGTTCGAGAGTATTCTGTAGTTTTCCAGGAGATCTTACTCCAGGAGGTAAATCCATGCTGTCGTCATCAGAGTCATCAGGAGGATTAAGATAATAACTTAACGGTTTGCGTTTTGCAAAATTATGATAATGAGCACGCGGCAAGTCTGTTTGGTAGGGTAGAGGTTTACGTTCAAGTCTTACAGCACCAAACCAGGAGAACAACATCGGAGCAGGATTTTTATGTCCTTCTATTAAATCCCATGGACTGATCTTTTGTCGGCCCTTGACTTGCAATCCCTGAGACACAAGGCAGGACGTTATAGAAAGAACAAACAGTCGAGCAGTCATTGTTTAACAGATATGAGCGGTCGTGTTTGAGGGCATGGTTTGCCAAATTTTATCTCAATAAAATGTAAATCAATTCAACGCAATGAAGTAAAATGACATACAATGCAATTGCCATGCACTAGCTGCAACGCACTACACTACACTATACACTACACTATGTACTATACACTACAATATACCACAGTTAACTATACACTACACTATACACTACACTATACTATAAACTACATTATTATATACACAAGGTCTGGATATGAGGTATTCTGCAATCTGATTGGTTCTCTACTAGCAGGATATTAGCTCATATCCTGCTAGTAGAGAAAAACAAAATGGCGGCCAAACTGAATTTACGATGTTTTTCAAACGAGAAAACGGCAAGTTGTCGCTTTTTATAGCCTTTACAGGATTAAAAACACAATGAAAAAACTCCCACAAATTGTTTTCAGGTTAGCAAATAAAGTTTTAAAATTTAAAATGGTTAAAAATATATATTTTTGAAAAAATAATTGGCCGAAAGAGCGAAGATAAAAACATAAACAAAATAGAAAAATATTGAAAATATCCGAAAAGCAAAGTCTGTGAATTCAGACCTTGTGTATATAATAAAACAGTTATTCCACTCACTCTCGTCGAATATGAGCGATAGCCGATTCGGCGCTACGCGCCTCATCGGCTATCAGCTCATATTCGACTCGAGTTCGTAGAATAACTGTTAACTATACTTGCACTACACTATACTATACACTACACTATACACTACACTATACACTATACTATACACTACACCACACTATACATTACACTATAAACTACACTATACACTACACTATACTATACACTACACTACACTATACACTACACTATACTATACACTACACTATACTATACACTACACTATACTATACACTACACTATACACTGTACTATACACTATACTATACTCAGGGTTCGTAGTCTCCAAGACCAAAACATTTCAAAGACTTTCAAAGATTTTTGCTGCCTATTTTCAAGGACTTTTCAAAGATCTTTGAGAGCAATCAGTTGTCGAAAAATTGCAAGTGTAAGCAACGTTTTTACCCAATAATTATAGTCCCGTCAAATCACATCCTAAAATGCGCCTTTTCATCGATATCTCATATTTGTGAAAATCTTGCTTCAATCAATCTATTTTATTAGCTAGGAAATCGTATAATCAAATACTCACTAAACAATTCAAAGACTTTTAAAGACTTTCTTCGCTTTTTCACACAATTCAAAGACTTTTCAAAGACCTTAAAGACCTGAGTTCAAATTTAAAGACTTTCAAGAATTTCAAAGACCCCTACGAACCCTGTATACTATACACTACACTATACACTACACTACACTATACACTATACTATACACTACACTACAAACTATACTATACACTACACTATACACTACACTATAAACTACACTACAAGCGATATTTGATGGGCTTATACAAGGGGGAGGCTTATACAGGGGGCTTATACAAGGGGGGGCTTATATACGGGGGGGGGGGGCTAATACATGGACGATCTTTTGTGTTAGTAATAAACAAGTCAGACATAAACAAGTCAGTCATGAACAGGAAAATAAACATGTATTAATAACGGGCTTTGATTAACATAGTCGGCTATAAAGACAATGACAATGGTTTTAAATATCGTTCTCTGCTATATTAAAACACAATGTCAATGTTGAATAACGTAGTGGGCTACTTGGCTTATATTCGGGAGACTTATATTTGGGGGGCTTATATTCGGGTGGGCTTATATTC
>CACRXK020018164.1:0-10122 GCA_902702795.2 Paramuricea clavata
ATATCGAAATCCACAGCGTGACCTTTTACACTGACTCGAAAGTGGTCCTCGGATATATCAAGAACGACATCAGAATATTCCACATCTACGTAGCGAATCGGGTCCAAGTAATTCGAGATGTATCCAAACCCAGCCAATGGAAGTATATTGACACATCAACGAACCCTGCCGACCTAGCGACACAGGGTATTACAGTTAAAGTACTACAAGAGTCTGACTGGTTAAGAGGACCCACCTTCTTGAAGTCGAACTCGCCTACCACCTCAACAATCGATGAATCTGATGGAGATATCGACGAGAGCAATCCAGAAGTCAGACAAGAGGTAAAAGTCCATGCCACCAGCACCCAGAGGGCCCTCGGAGTAGGATCAGAACGATTCGATCGGTTTTCAGAATGGTCTACTCTTCAGCGAGCCATTGCAAAACTCGTCATGAGAGCGAAAAGATTCGAAATAAAGTCGGAGCCACAAACGTCACAGCACGATCACGAGACGACCGAAAGCGGAGACAACGACGGTCCTACCCTAGACGCATCTAAACGAGCTGAAATCTTGATAATTCGAACAGCCCAAGAAGAAGCCTTCGCGGACGAAATCAGCGTACTGCAAAGGAGGAGTGGCAACAAACCAGAGAGTCGTCAGTCCTTGAGAGAAAGAAGAACGGTGTTACGGAAGTCCAGCCTATTTCATTTGGATCCTTTCCTAGACAAAGACAGTGTTCTCAGAGTTGGAGGACGTATACATCGATCAGATTTGGGGTTTGAGGAGAAGCATCCAATAATTCTGCCACAGAAACACCATGTGTCAGAGTTGTTGATCTGTCATTATCACCACAAGGTTTACCATCAAGGCCGTCAGATCACACACGGAGCCCTACGGCAACCTGGTTATTGGGTCGGCGGCGGCCACAGAATGGTGTCTAGAATCCTGAATTCCTGCGTGACATGCAGAAAACTGAGAGAAAGAACACTCACCCAGCATATGATCAACCTTCCAAAGAACCGAATTGAACCAAGCCCACCCTTCACGAGCATAGGAGTTGACGTATTTGGCCCATGGATAATCCGAACAAGGAAGTTAAGGGGTGGTGCTGCGGAATACCTTCAAAACCTCCAAGTCAGAACGAAGTGGCGCAACCGAGAACAAAACCTTTCTGGAGGAGATGTAGTCCTAGTAAAAGACAACGACGTATCCCGTAACGAGTGGCCTATGGGAAAGATAGTAGAAGCATTAACGAGCGAAGATGGAAAAGTGAGGAAAGTCAAGATCATGGTGTGCAAAGAAGGGAAATGGAAGATAGTCTACCATCCTATCAGCGAAATAGTGTTGTTGCTACCAACCGAGAAGGACAACGATCTCAATGACAAGGATAGCATATCCTTGGGCGAGGAGTGTGATGTTGACTCGGAGAAGTACGTGGCGTGAGTCGGGTTGTCGGGAATTGTCGTCGATATACGAATGGTGGAGCCCAGGACTCGCGCAGGTTTGGTTGCCTTAGCAACAGGAATAACGTTTTTCGAACATTGTATTTCATCAGATTTCATAGAGACAAGCTATATATATATTTTCCTGTTAAATTTTGGGGACATTATAAACGTAAGTCGTCGGACTTTTGACATTGAACAATCGTCTACCTTTCGTGTGTTATAGCATGTATTTTTCCTTTATTTTTATGTAGTTTCACCGCGCATTTGAGGACTATATATGTTTATGTAAACTTGTATGTCATTTCGCTACAATTATTAAAAGTTAAAGTGTAAAGTTATCGTCTCTTGCGTGGTTGAACACTAAACGAACTCCTATTCGACTCTTCCCACGAGGTGCTTGAATTGGGAACGCGACATTACCTTTGTTAACGCCGGCACCTTTACTTCCTTCTTTTAGCAATCCTCTTGCCTTTATTTCATCAAAAATCCTTTGCAATTTACAAAATCTTGCAAAATTGAAATATATTTGCCAGAAATCATCAAATCAATTTCGCTGTCGTCAATCGTCATGCAGCCGTTATAATGCCAATTTTAAATTGGACCAATCAGTGTTGCCTATTCATTACAGTCCGCTATATTATGAGATCAGTGAGGATGACCACCCACCGAAACATGCACAGTGACCCACGCCCGCGATATTTGATGAACTTTAGACTTCGCTAATGCTTCTCTTCCCCGGGTGTAAATAGCTGGGGGGAATTAGTACCCTCGCACAGCGCGAAGCGCCGTCAGCTCGGGGATAAATGATATTCAATATTGCAGTAAATTGGTTTCAATATTATATTATTTGCCGATGACACTAACATACTGTATAGCGATGTTTGTCTCAAAACTTTAAACGAAACTATTCAAGTTGAAATGAACAAAATTACAGATTGGTTGAATGTTAATAAATTATCTATAAACACTGCGAAAACCAAGCTGATCCTTTTCAGATAAAAAAATAAGAAACCTAAATGTGATAAATTTCTATAAATAGCGAAACTATAAAACAAGTAAAAAAAACTACGTTTTTAGGGATTGTTATAGATGAATTTTTATCATGGTGCGATCATATAGATCTTATTTCAAAAAAAATTATCAAATGTACAGCTATTATATCCAGAATACGACATTTTACAAACCTAAATTCCCTAAAACTGATCTATTACGCATTGGTCTATCCATATCTTATATACTGTAATTTAGTTTGGGGTAACGCTTACAAATCCCACATTCAAAAATTAGTAAATATCCAGAAAAAGATAGTAAGATTAATGACCTTCAAATCCTATTTTGACCATACTGAACCAATTTTTAATGACCTTAAAATACTAAACTTGTATAAATTGAATGACTTCTTAACAAGTCTATTTATGTTACAATATTTTCATCTACAAAATCTTCCAGAAATTTTTGATAAATATTTTTTAACTAACAAAGAAATCCATAATTACAACACAAGAAACGCATCATTGCTCCACAAAAGTTGTACTAGAACAAATTATAAAAAACACACGCTCGGTAATAACGGCATTGATGTGTGGAATAATCTTCCGACGCAATATAAGCAAATTAGATCTCTTCTAATATTTAAATCTACAATGAAAATATATTTTCTTCTGTCAAATTTAAATAAGTAGAATTCTTGGCACAAAGTGAAAAGCCAAATAATTGTTATAGTCCGATATATCTTTTACGCACTTTCCTTATTGTAAATATATCACTGTAATTCCTTTGAAAACAATTGGACTGGTATTAACTTTTAATATTATATTATTTGAATTGTAACTAGGGACCTTAAACAAAAGTCTTATGGTTTCTAGAAGGTTCCTAGCCCTACTATTGTAAATATTTTCTATTTAAATTGTTAATTTTATAAACTGATTTGGGCAAATATATTAAATAAAATAAATAAATAAAATTTATTTCTAACTTAGACAGATCACTCGTCAGACACTCGACTAGTTTTCTCTCAGTTTGATCCTCGATCTTTGATAAGTATTACCGTTCACTATTCCACAATTTGTTGAAAGAAAGCTCGTAGAATGCATAGTTTTAATATATACCCACTTTAAATCTCACTAGGAAAGTTTTATTTATCGTAAAATAATAAAACTCGAAAACGTCACACCTTCGTGCTGCCATGTTTGACAAAATCAATCGGCTGCACTCCCCCTGGATTGAAAACTAAATTATTACGAAATGTCCAGTAGTTTTGGACACATGTGACCAGTGTTTACCAGGGCCTTTGCTTCCCGTACCAGAGCCTCTGAACCGCGCAAAGGCCATGGGTACGAGGTTGATCTCATTTTTCTTTAATTATTGTTCGAATCGTATTCTTCTGATGATCGTTAAAAGTAGAAATACAACTAATGGGCGACTTCACACAATGGTTGATCATACAATGCCATCTTTGTTTCGGAATTAATAAATTTAAGCGCGAACGAGTTCCTGATTTTGGTACTCAGGCTGTGATTGCAGTAAGCAGCCTGTTAGTGGGGGAAAAACCTCGGACCTGCGAACAGGCTGCGGAGGAGACTAGGTTGCCCCCAGGAATTGTGGGAAAGGTATTTGTAATGACACTTATTATGCAGCAATTGGAACAAATACTGTCCTTTTTTGAAAAAGTAAATATTGGGGGGAATAAGAACAAGTTTCTTTATTACTTTTTAGACACATATGATTATTTTGCTCTTTTAACATATATTTAGGAAAAACAAATTCAAAATGAAGAATCGGCTTTTGTTTTAACAAACATTGAAAACACCCTCATTTTGTATTCAAATGAGTCACAAATTACATCATCAAATTTACTCATTCCCTGTTAGCTTAAACTAATTTTTTGAGACAATCATAACTTGGTACTTTTATTTGGTAGTAGAGCCTATCCACAAAATTATAAAAAAAATATTGATAGTTTCTGAGAAAAATCACCCTCAAGTGATTTAAAACCCTCCAAATAAAAAAGCCACTAAGAGCAGCAGAAAAGCAAAAGAAAAGAAATGAGAAGTTAAAAAATGAAGGTTGATACTAGGAGTATAAGCTGAACATGCAAAGCACATTCAAAAAGTATAGAGAGAAGCAGACACTCAGACTAGAAAGCCTTAGTGTAGACGGAAAAGATCAGGTAGTCTTAGAAAGAAGAGAGAAGGATAGAATTAGGAAGCAAAAGAGCTGAGCAAAACTAATTTTGAATGTCTTAGTGTTTCACCGGATATAGTAAATCCCACCAAATGTTCTCAACTGTGCGAAATTATAACTAACTTTGAATGCCCCATTGTTTCACAGATGGTTCTATTGTTGCATCGGATTGTAGTAACTTCTAAAGAATGCTTTCAACTGGGTAAAGGAAACAACATAATTAATCAACAGCTAGGTGCAAAACAAATAATTGGTACACAATATAGGAAAGATAGGCTGAATTCGAAAACAAATAATACCAGAAGTAAAGCGAAAACATGTGAACCTACTATGCGACCCAACTATAATATACCCTTTTTGACCATAAGCAACTTTAATTTTATCTCTGAGTGGCAGGACACTTTTATTGTAATTTTTACCTTTTAAAGTTTTTCATATATATAGTTCATAGTTATTTTGTTAATGTATATACATATAAAAGTATCTCCTAGTATAGTGTAAGCTGATTTAGGAGTATCAGATTAAAGATTAAAGAGGGTAAAAGACGACGTGTCGTTGAACAAGAAGAATGTTCCACAGCTCAAGCCTCACAGTTTTTTGGGGCCTTTCCCTACCCTACCGGGACAAATGCGGAAACATGAAATGATCCCCCTAGTTAGTATCCAGGAAAGATAAAATGATCCCCCAAGTTAACCAAATACCTGTCTGGATAACCAATAGATGTGAACAGTCATACATGACTGGTACAAATTTTAGGTGAGCTTCTAATGTCGCTTCCCATTCTCGGGCTAGTGTTAAAAATATTAACAGCAACAGATCCTTGCAAAGTGTTATGTTGGGAAATGCAAGATCTCTTTTTAACAAAATAAACGAGTTGGAAATACTTGTTGAGATGCAGGAGATTGATATAGTTTGTGTCACGTAAACATGGTTAAAGGATAAAATGCCAGGTGAAGCAATTGGTTGCCTTGGCATTTATGCAGACATAATAGAATGACCAGAGCAGGTGGTGGAGTTGCGGTATTTATTAATAATAGAATTCCTTTCAAGGTTTGTGAGGAGTTAATAACCAAGTCATTTGAATGTATTTGGGTGACTATTCGGCCAGCATGGCTACCAAGAGAGATATCAGGAATTTGTATAGGTTGTGTATATTTGCTTCCATGCCAAATAGATACTGAAAGTTTCTACAGACATTTTTATGATTGCTGATTTATTGGTGCAGGAGACTTCCAACAAGTAATGGGTTTTCAGAATCGATGTCGCAAAGCACTTTGTATCTTAAACAAGTTGTCAAGAAAGCTCCAAGAGGTAATAATATTCTTGACCTAATATTTACGAACATTGCAGATTTTTGCCAAATTCCCTGCATCTTAGCACCATTATCCACATATGACCACTGTATAGTAATATGGAAGCCCAGAGACTCTTGTCATAGTACGAAAGGCAAGGTCCTGAAAGTAAAGCGAAGGGACATGAGGCAAGCAAACACGAGTGCTTTTTGATCCGTTTTAGAGAATTATCATTGGCATCAGATTCTATATGAGGGGAGAATTGATGAGAAAGTGATTTCTTACGATCGTCAACTCTTTGGTCAAGAAATTTTTTCCGGAACATACAATTTATAGAACGTACAGTAAAGACAAACCATTTATTATGAACAAAATATAATTGCTAATAGTTAAAGGAACAAGGCATATAGTAGTGGTAAAATCGAGCTTAAAATAGCTTGTGCTAAAGGCACAAGTCCCAAAAGAGATTAAGAAAGCTAAATCTACTTTGTAATGTAATGTAATGTAAAACTTTATTTCAATACGCTAACTTCGACAATTATTTACAACTGGTTTCCACGAAGGGCGTATACACACAAAGAGCTAAATGTTAATTATATATAGAACAAAATATGTAAGAATCCCACCCTAAAATATTATCATCTTCCTCCCAAACCTCCACCCCCTAAACAAGTACCCACCCACCCTCACGCAAAACTAACCCCCCTCCCGCCCACAATCTATATTGTCCTCCCATCATTTGGTCCTGGAGAAATTAGCTTATCATCTGCTTAAATGCAATTTCGCCATTGTTTTAAATAACGTAATTGACTCAGCCGCCTTGACATCTTGCGGCAGACTATTCCATAGAATTGCTCCACTGTATCCAAATGTTTTCTTTAGAAATTCCGTTTTCGGTTTTTTTAACGAGAGATCAGTTTCGCTATTGCGTAAATCATAAATATTCTGCAATGCATTTCTCCGAGAAAAAAGATCTTTAAGGTTTGGCGCAGTGTGGTTCCCCAAGACTTTATACATCAATACTAGCTTGTTTTGTTCTCGTCTCCTAGCCAGGGTTTCCCAGCCTAATTTGTTTAGGACTTCAGACGATCTTACATCGTAGTCAGCTCCGGTAATCACCCTTGCTGCTCAATTTGTCTTGAAGTCCCAAACCACAGTTATCCCACAGGGGAGAACAGTAATCAAAATGAGGCTGAATTAATGTTTTGTAGACATCATGCAAGGTTTTGTGTGGAACATAAGGTTTTATTCTTTTAATTGCTCCTATTCCAGCGCTAATCTTATGGCATACAGAATCAATATGTTTCTCCCAACTTAATTTTTCATCTAGATTTACACCTAGACATTTAAATGTATTGGTTTGTGGGACTGGGATTTTGTTAATCTCAACGGCTCTATTTCCTATTTTATTATTTAGATTATGCGTAGATCCAATAAACATGACTTTTGTTTTTTTCCTATGATATTTTAGTTTGTTTTTAGCAAGCCATTTATGAATACTGGAAAGGTCCATATTCAAATTGTCAATCAATGTATCGTAATCATGCGAAGAGGAAGATATCTGAGTGTCGTCAGCATAAAGACATGGGGTTGTCCTTTCTAAAATGTCAGGCATATCATTAATATATAGCAAAAACAATAATGGACCAAGTATGGATCCTTGCGGAATTCCGCATATTATTGTTCTTGCAGAAGAAGTTTGATCATTAACAGAACACACTTGCTTTCTATTCCTTACGTATGATTGGAACCATTTTAATTCAATGTCGTGAATTCCAAACTGGGTTTTAAGCTTCTCCAATAATATCTCGTGATTCACCGAGTCAAATGCTTTACATATATCAAGAAAAACAACTCCATTTATTTTGCCTTCATCCATGTCTTGTAGCAATTGATCACACATTTGTATAAGAGCACCTAAGGTTCCATGTTTTGGTCTAAACCCGGATTGAAATTTAGACAGAAGCGCATGTTTATTCAAAAAGCTATATATTTGAGTAAAAACTTCCCCTTCAAATATTTTACTTATTATGGGAAGAATTGAAATTGGTCTATAATTTTCGCATTTACGCTTATCCTCAGATTTGCAAATTGGTATAACTCTAGCTAATTTCCACTCATCTATATAAATACCAGTTCTAATCGATAGGTTAAATATAAAAGTTATAGATGGAGCAATAAGGGTTGATGTCAGTTTTAAAATATTCGCAGGTATTCCATCCATACCTGTCGCTGTTGAGACATTTAGTTTTTGTAGGCGTTTGGAAACACTATCTATAGTAATATCTGCGAAGTGAAAATTTTCTTTAGGAAGAAGCACAGTACTTTCATAAATTACTTGATCATTTAAAGCGTCAGTGCTTTGACATGCTGATTCAGCAGCCATCTTCATTCCAATATTTATAAAATATTCATTTAATGTTTCAGTAATAGATTTATCATCAGAAATAATATCATCATTTACTTTCAGCTCATTAACATTTGCATTCTTATGCTTTCTTCCTAAGAGCGAATTTATCCAAGCCCATCCGCTTTTACTGTCTCCCATTTGAGAGCTTGCCTGGATTTTATCACAAAAGTACTTAGATTTTGCTTTCCGCATGTTTATATTTACTTCATTACGTAGTGTTTTATACAATTCCCACTGTGACTCCGAATCATATTTTATGGCCTTTTTTTTGTGATAGTCCCTTTTTCTCATAAGTTCTTTAATTTGAGGATTAATACATGGGACAGGGTTATTCCTTATTCGCTTGTGGCGCAGAGGAGCATGTCTATTAAGTGCATCTAATAATAGTGATTTCCAGACTTGCCAACATAAATTGGGATCTCCAAACTGATAGACCATCTCCCAAGGCAATTGAGACACATCCCGAATGAAATCATTTTCGACAAAGTTTTTAAAGTTACGAACCTGACGAATTTTTTGCCTTCCTTTCGGTAGTGTAAATTTTCTCACAGCGTAGACAAGGCTGTGATCTGAAATTCCCAGGTGAATGACACCTGATCTGGAAATATTTTCTGGTCTATTTGTTAATATTAAATCAATTAGTGTAGCTGATTTAGGAGTTAGCCTTGTAGATTCTTTAATAAGTTGGTCTATCTGATACAGAGAACATAAAAATTGCAACTTACATGTGTGAGGGTCAGGTATAGTTTTACTGACATCACAATTTAGATCTCCTATTAGGATTAGCTCCTTATCTTCATTATCACATTTTGCTAAAAAGCTTGCCCAGTAATCAAATATATTCATATGAGAATTTGGTGGTCTATACCATGTGCTTATTAGCAGTGATTTATTGTAGGGTAAACTTAATTCAATGCAGACCATCTCAAGTTCATCAGGGATTAGATCTATTCTGTCTGAGAATGATATGTTTTGGCGAACATTTTATTATCACATTCAGTATAGACGAACACACAGTACAGCCGCTTGCAACTCAAGTTTAGGGATGCTCAAGGGGGTGGAGGATAAATGACATTTCAAGTACATATTTCCATACCTTCCCAAAAACCTCCCCCCCCCTCCCCCTCTTTTATCATTAACAGGTTCTAATGGTGTGAGCTTGCGAGCATTGTCTTTGACAATAGTCCAGCAGATATGCACAGATGTTTGAGAAAATCATGCACTTTGTGAAGAAAGCACCCAATTCACAGGAAGTGTAGACTTTAACATGATAATGAATCTTAGATATGGAGGCATCACCAAAATTGATGCTGACGGCTTAAAATTTAGGATTTCTTATATTCTCTTATTATTTAATCTCTAAAACAATTAAAAATTGTGAAATTGCAGGTTCACATATATAGCAAAAATTATATATGTCATTAGAAATATATAAGACATTTAAGCAGTTACTTTGATTTTCCAACTCCTCTGGAGTTATGAGCGGTTGAAAATATGTTTTAGGGTTAGTGTCCAGGACTTTGACGGGATTTTTGCCTATTTATCACGTTTTTAAATAGCAATAACTGGAAAACCGCTTAGAAAATCAATCAGCCGTTTAAAAGTCTTATATGTAGTTTTTTGTAAGCTTTCTAATCATGCAAGTCATATATGCTATATGTGAACCTGCAATTTCACAATTTTAAACAGTAATAGAGTTTAATAAGAGAATATAAGAAATTCTAAATTTTAAGCTGTCAGCATCAATTTTGGTGATGCCTCCATATCTAAGATTCATTATCATGTTAAAGTCTACACTTCCTGTGAATTGG
>CACRXK020018165.1:0-10121 GCA_902702795.2 Paramuricea clavata
AAGCCACTTTAGTTCTTGCAGGATTGGTGTGACATGATCGTATTTGCCAACTCCGCTAACTATTCGACATGCAAAGTTCTGCACTACCTGTACCTTATTTAAATTTGTTTGAGAAGTGTTGCTCCAGACTGTAGAGCAATAATATAATTTTGAAAAACCTAGAGAGTTAATAATAATTGTTAATGTGTGTTTGTCAAAGCAATGTTTCACACGGTTTATTTGACCTAAACGAGACATACATGAGGAGATAGTGGCTTGTACATGGCTGTCGAACGTCATACCAGAGTCCAAGATTACGCCGAGATCTTTGGCGCTTGTTACAGGAATGATTTCTTTACCGAGAAGTGAGAGGCGAAAATTAGGAAGTTTTGCTCTCATCTGTCTGCTACCGCATATCATGGCCTTAGTTTTTTCTGGGTTTAACAGTAACTTGTTATCAAAACACCAATTACGTATTCTCAAGAGATCTTGATTTATTTCTGAGACAGCTCTTTGTTGGTGTTGCAGAGAAAACGACATTAAAAGTTTTGTGTCATCGACATAGGAATAGGGAGAGCATTGTTGTGGAACTGATGGCAAATCGTTCACATAAATACTAAACAGAAGTGGCCCAAGTATACTTCCCTGAGGTACTCCACTCTTTACCTCTAAAGGCTCGGATAAGGTTGTTTGTATTCTTACTACTTGATACCTGGATGTTAGGTAGCTTTGGAACCATTGAATCGCCTGACAAGACGCGCCAACATCTTCTAACTTAGTAATCAGAGTCGTGGTATCTATGCTATCGAATGCTTTGCTCATGTCGAGTAATACAATCGCAATTAGCTGTTTCTTGTCAATGGC
This sequence comes from Paramuricea clavata, assembly GCA_902702795.2. NCBI lineage: Eukaryota > Metazoa > Cnidaria > Anthozoa > Malacalcyonacea > Plexauridae > Paramuricea > Paramuricea clavata. The sequence goes on from CACRXK020018165.1 coordinate 844, forward strand.
ATTCAGGATCATGTCTGTAGTCTGAATTACCGAGGTTTCTGTTGAGTGTAGATGCTTGTTTCCACTTTGTTTAGACGATAAACGATCATTCAAGAGAAGGTAGGTCGAAAACTGATTATAAGCTGCTCGTTCGCAGATCTTTGATAGCACTGGCAATAACGATATAGGTCTATTATTATTTGCGATCTCATGATCACCACTCTTGTGGATAGGAACAACTTCAGCGTTTTTCCATACGCTCGGAAAACATATAATATAATAATATCACCATAATAATAATAATAATATAATATAATAATATAATATAATATATAATATTATATAATAATATATAATATAATATATATAATATATAATATTATATAATATTATATAATATAATATAATATATAATATCACCATTGCCATGAAATATTGAAATACCAAGATGATTAGATGAAACACATGTAATCTTTTTTATAAGAATGCCCATTTTTCAGAAATAAAAACACAAATGTCGAATTGAAATATTAACATCGACATTTATAGCTGTGTCACGATATCCAAACATTTATCCCTGAATATCCCCTAAACAAGCTTAAACACGCGCTTCAGCGTTACACAGGGGCAGGTAGACTTGCTTCAAGTCTCTCCAGACTCTGGTTAAGCTACAGTTACAATCATGGCCGTACACAACCGGGGGGGGGGGGAGAGGAAAGTGGGCAACTGCCCCTAGAAAATATATTTATGATTTTTAGAATGTCATTATTAAAGGAATACCGAATGGTTTTACGTGCAGGATTGCGTGATCCATGCACGTGGGATGTTGTGAGACTTTCGGAAAGCGTAAAAATACACGAGCCGTAGGCGAGTGTATTTTTACGCTTTCCGAAAGTCGAGCAACATCCCAAGTGCATGGATCATGCTATCCTGCACGGGAAAACCATTTGGTAATTGTTTTATAAAATTACTACAGTGAAACGACGCTTAACTTGATTAAAATTACTGATGAAATGTGCAGTTCTCACAACATTCGTGAATTAACCAATCAGAGAATCGCTTCTCCACGCTATCACAAACGCTATTAAAAACAACAACATATGTGAACAGAATTTGATCGCAATTCGCAAAAATATACAGCGAAAATACAGGGACTTTTTCGATAAAATATACGAAATTTGAAATTGAAAACCCGCTAAACAGAGAGCCAAAGTAGTTATGAAGATTCTCGACCTGAATATGTGAAGTTTGCGAAGCGTTTGATCAACTTTGAAGCGAGAGATGTTGTACTGGCATGCCATGGTCTGATGAATTCAACGCTATGCGTTGCTACTTGCTGAATAGCAATGTTCGATCAGAAATTTATTCATACAACTAAACCAATGTCTCAATAATTGGAAACTTACTTCAAAGTCGAAAGGTATCGTACAATGAAACTTTACAATGCGAGTATATTTGTAAAATTATGTGCAAGAATTTCTGTTCAGAATTTCCCGTGCAGGATTGTCTGATCCTGCACGGCTGTTGACAGTAGCGTAACGTTATATCAGGGGGCCCCCGGTTCAAAATTTTCGAAGGCCCCCCTAGTAGAAGTGCTAAAGGCACGAGTCGAGCGCCGTATATGCACGAGTTTTCTAGGGGGTCCAGGGTATGCTCATCCGGAAAATTTTTGAATGTAGACTCTCTGAAATGCCATTTCCTGGACTTTGGGGAGAGATTTTACAAAATTCTGATGGTCATAAAACGACATTGTAACATATCAGAGGCCCTGGCCAATGTTTTTGCTCTATCGCCTAAGCCTGGGGGCCCCCATTTGGGTTGGGGGCCCCCGGGTTCTCCCGGTCTGAGCCCATAGTAGTTACGCCACTGGCTGTTGACCAATCAAATCGCGTGTTTCACTGTAGTTATTATATAATAATTTTTATTATATACACAAGGTCTGGATATGAGGCATTCTGCAATCTGATTGGTTCTCTACTAGCAGGATATTAGCTCATATCCTGCTAGTAGAGAAAAACTAAATGGCGGCCAAACTGAATTTACGATGTTTTGCAAACGAGAAAACGGCAAGTTGTCGCTTTTTATAGCCTTCACAGGATTAAAAACACAATGAATAAACTCCCACAAATTGTTTTCAGGTTAGCAAATAAATTTTTAATTTATAAAATGATTAAAAATATATATTTTTGAAAAAATAATCGGCCGAAAGAGCGAAGATAAAAACATAAACAAAATAGAAAAATATTGAAAATATTCGAAAAGCAAAGTCTGTGAATTCAGACCTTGTGTATATAATAAAAGAGTTATTGCACTCACTCTCGTCGAATATGAGCGATAGCCGATTCGGCGCTACGCGCCTCATCGGCTATCAGCTCATATTCGACTCGAGTTCGTAGAATAACTGTTAAATATTCTTCGGATATTTGGGACTTCTTCGGCATATAAGCCTTACTGCCACCCTGCCCTGGCGAAAAAATCCTGCGTACGGCCCTGAGGACAATTTATGAGAATAAAATCACACGTGTATAACTGTAGCTTTAGAAAAGGGCCGGTTGTTCAAAGTCCGTTTGGCGTATCAAAGTTCAAACTGATAAAACAAGGTTCATTGGACAATTAAACAATTTTTAACAATAATGCTTGCAATTACATATCTACTGCATAAAATTTCACAATTATTTTAGTTCACTTTATATTCACAAGCTGTAGCCCCATAACTTGACGCAGCTTAATCAATAACGCCTTGAAACAGACTGAGGCGCGCACATGTTCTCGAACTTAAAACACCAAAATATGTTCGTTTTTACACGATGCCTAACTTCGGAATAGGCTAAACAGTAACAGTCAAGCTGCCTAAACTAGACATCAATCCAAATAATAAAATCAAGCACAATTCTGTTTCTGTTCTGAAATTCCTATACTAAATCGTGCGCAAATAAGCCAACGCAAACAAATTGAGCGATCTACCGGGCCGTTGTTATGCAGTGCCCCTATATTAGTCAGATAAATGGTTTAATTACAGATGTATAATTAAAGAAAACCTCACCTTGATACACGTTTTCCCTTTGTAATCGCTAACCTCAGCTTTCAAAATATTCTTGAAGTCCAGGCTCTTGCTGCGGAGTGGAACGCCAGAAAGGAACGCGTACGCTAGGTTGTTATCGATTCGAATTGACCACTTGTTTGTTGAAGGCATGATAGCTCTTCTTGATCACATATATAAATATATTTCAAACGAGTGCTCAGTATCCAGTAAGAGACTCAACAGCGACAACTTTTCTCTTCTTCAAAATTTCCAACGGTCACAACAGTCGGTGAGATGTGAGATGTGAAACATGTCACACAAAACGGACCAATCGGATTAGTTAACTGAGGTTATTAGGTAACTGAGGAATTTTTCTTTGTGTGAGATGATCTAAGGCGCACGAAAACAGGAGCGATTGCAGAATACCCGTCCACTTTTGAAGACCCGCTAGAAATATCGGTGGCTACGTGGCTACGCAGTGTCGGCGGAGTTTTTAAAAGAACGAGGCATTGACATAATGACGTAATCATACTAAAGTATAGATATATTTTTTTGTGGCTACGTGGTTACGCGGCTACGCAGTGAGTTCTTAAAAGAACGAGACATTGATATAATGACGTAATTGTAAGGAAGGTATATTTTTTAGTGGCTACGTGGCAACGCGGCTACGCAGTGAGTTTTTAAAAGAACGAGACATTGATATAATGACGTAATTGTAAGGAAGGTATATTTTTTAGTGGCTACGTGGCTACGCGGCTACGCAGTGGTATAATTGGGTGTAAAATTACCAAGAGAGAGGTATTTCCGTTATACTTCCTTGATATTGTAATTTGATAGCGCGTGACTGCGTAGCCGCGTAGCCACTGGAAATGTAGCTACGCAGTGAAAAATAGGTACGCTAGGCGTACATGTATCTGCGAAAAACTGCGTTCACATTTTGTATTTAATTGAAAAGAACTGAATAATGAAGATGACATGGGACAATTGAAATATTTCATCACTTATTATAATTATAATAGCTAATAAGATTTTAAAGTCAAACAAGCAGGGGCAATTGCTCCCACCCCCACCCCGCCGAGGAAATGTAACTAATTTTGTAATGTGATTATGATTGTAACAGATAATTATGCAGTCAGAAATTAAAAATTTCATGCACACAATATTACACTAGCATAAAATAAAATATTTTTAAATTTATATCACGAGTATATATTATAGACTGTACAGTTTCTTAAGGTTTTCAATTGAAAATAGATGTTAATGTAAGATTCTAGTATTGAATCTGTGTGAGTATTGATCTGCTTTTCACAGTGAATAAAACAGCTGCTATAAATTCCACTTGCAGTGGTGCTTCCATAACTGTAACAAAGGTTTCCTTAGATCAACTAAGTTGTGATGTCACAGAGATAACTTGACAATCTTCTTCAATTAATATCTATATAATGTCAATATACACAACACATTTTAGATGCCATATAGTCAGGATAGCAGATGTTGTCACTTGTCAGTCCATACACATAGAATTTTCAAAACCGTTTATTGTAATCATATGAAGCAAAAGTTCTGTCACTTGTTAATTACACTTGCCAATGTTAACTGTTGAGTAACATACACAAACTGTTTGAGGAACATGGAAGACCACTGATCAGTAGAGAATGTTTTGAAGGTCACGAGTGAAGTGTATAATTCCATTCCAGTCCTGTGCACACTCAATGATATAGCACACTGTTCGGTATAATTTTAACACAGCATATCCACACAAAAGCAATTTGTGTTTTGGGAGAAAATCTGTTTGAGTAGAAGCTATCTGTTTGAGTACAAGTTTGGTTTTGTACATTGTATGCCACTGATCAGATCCATCCATATGATTATTGTGGCTGTTAAGTTATTTTCGTATAGCCATACTAATGAATTTAGGTGAGATTGTCTTGCAAGTGGTTTGTTCTGATGGAATTATCCAAGGAATATATCCGGTAGATTTATTGGTCATTGTTGTATTAATCTGTAAACAAAAACATTTATGTTAGAAAGCAAAATGGTGGGTTGAGGGTGGGTGGGAGGTGTAAAAAAACTTGCTTACCTGGTGATTCTGTTACTGGCATTTGAAAATTAGTAAATTTTGTGTAACTCTAATGTGTATAAAACCAAAATGTGTAAGTATTTAAGTGAATTGTGTCCAGTGACTCTTGTCCCAATATAGAAATATTTCTATCATAACATTGCTAAGTTTGTTTTAATGAAAACAATTAATTAAGGCACAAACTGCTTTATGATCTGAGAAATAAGTTTCTAAAATGTGTGAACTAACTTGCGACTCTGGTAGATTTGTATAAATATGATCTATTAATGTCCGATTGTCTGCAGTGACATTAGACACCAATTGCATATAGTTATGATCATTGATAAAAAATCTATCTAAAGGCCTTCTATTGGCTTCATCCAACCAATTGATATTAAAATCACCTATGAAAATGTTAAATTGAGAAGTACAAAACCTCAAAACTTCATCTAATGCTGCACACAATTGTTGTACTGGAATTCTGGGTGATCTATATATACCAATTATAGTAACATGTGGAAGAATCATTGCTTTCATAATGGTTAATTATTTCAATGCCATTGATATTATAACAACATGGATATCCAGGTAAGAATTCAACTCTGCTAAACACTGCCATGCCACCAAAGGGTCTGGTAGTCAAAGAGTGACCATCATTTCTGAACAAGGTGTAACCATCAATATCATACATACTGGCATTATCCGAGCGCATACATCGAGTTTCAGAAAAAATATTGATGTCTGTATTAGCAAAATTAAAATCATGCCGAATATCATCAATGTGTTTATGTAACGACCGTGCATTTAGATAGCACAGTTTGAATGACACTTAGTTTTAGTACACGTTCATTTCTCAAATGTTCCATTTCAGCTGCTACATGAGGATTGACAGCTATTTTATCTTCACATAGGTCAGTGATAAATAAACCTTCAATTGCTGTTATCCTGCTCAAACCAACATAATGTATATGTGGTATTGATCTTCTAGTGTTGAAATTTACAACAATTTTTTGTTCAGTGTCTCCTTGTGAACGGTGAATTGTCTTAGCTGCAGTGGGTCTAAGTGGAAACTGTTTTCTAACAAGTTGCGCAGTTTGGTTTCTACCCACAGCAAACTGAGTTGTGATTGGCTTTATTGGAGTCCATGTGGACTCAATACCTTGGACATAAAGATGTCTATTTTCATGTCTGGTTTTCTCTCCAACATCTGAATGGTCAAATTGGACCCATATTATACCGGAAGGTTTATCTATTTGATTCAATTGTATCTTTTTAACAACATTACCAGCACCATTAGTCATGCCATCATCAGTACGTACATTCAATGCTATCTCAGTTCTTTCCCCCACTGACAATTGAAGGTTTGAAACAATTTGCTTAGTTTTCCTAGGATCATTTGGTATTTGACTCAAAATTTTATCTCGAAGTTGAGCAGAGTTAGCTCCAATAACACTGTCTATTGCTTTGATTGAAAACTTTTCACCAGTTGCTGCATTATGCACTCTTTCATTGAATTCATTTACCTTCTGATTTTGTATGAACAAGTGAGGTACATCCATGGGATCTTGGATGCTATTTTCTTTTATTAATCTTTCTTTTAGTTTCAAAATATCAATATGTTTTCCTTCCCTAAGTCTGTTTAATATTTCAGCAAACACTTTGCTCTCCCTTTGGCGCATAATTTCTTCCAATTCAAACATATTGAAGTTATCTTGCCATTTATTAGGAGCAAGAACTGCATATTCTGAATTGTCTAGATTCTTAAATATATACCTGTCCATTACAGGTTCCAGCTGAAATAAATCACCGATAACAACCATGCTTACACCACCAAAATCTTCTTTACTTCCTTTAAAATCTTTCAGTCTGTTATTTATTTGAACATTGAACATTGTACTACCAACCATTGAGATCTCATCCAAAAATATTAGTTTTAAACCACCAAGTTGACACCGTAAGGTGTTTAACCTGCTTGAATCAAGATGTTTGTAATTCTTTAAAGATTGACATGCAGGTATTGAAAGTGCACTATGTATTGTGTTACCTTTGATATTGTAAGCTGCTTTACCAGTTGGTGCAAGCATTAATATTTTCACTTGATGGAAATCATCACCTGCTCTAGTATTATAATACTTTAATGCTGCTTGATAAAGACACTTAGTGAGATGTGACTTGCCAACTCTAGCCCCTCCACTAAGAAAACAGTAGAATGGATTGTCAGAAGTTTTAATAAGATGTAAAACATGGAAGAAAAATTCTTTTTGTTCTCTGTTTAATTTTTGTACCATTCCTCTGTAAACATCATCCTGTTCTTCATGTAATATCAGCTGCTCAGTATTAGATGCAGCTGAAGGAATTCCAAGATCACCAGATAGGTCATAGGTTTCATTGAATTCTGGATGAAGGTCTTGTGCACCTCCATCTTCATCTTGACGTTCAATGGTTTGTGTTCCTGGGGCAATCAGGTCATAGTTTTCATCACCCCGTCTTCCACATTATTAAGCTGGTCTTGAATCGCATTCAGGTCTTCACTGCACATAGCATAACATTTCATTTGCTCATCTATTGTATTTTTAACTTGAAAATAGTGTTCTTGGTAAAAAGCACAATTTCCTAATAAATCAGTTATTTCATCCCTCCATGAAGTGAATAACATGATTAGTTCACGGTAATGCTTTTCAGAATCAACTTCCTTGTTAAAACAGACACTTCGAATAATTCTGGCTTTAGATCTTTTTTTATTCTTTTGTTCGCTTTCTTCTTCCTCATTATTATCATCATTATCACTCAAGTTTGTCTCAAGTGGATAATTATCAATATCTAATTCACGTGATGGTTTGATATATGGCTTACCAGTGGAGTCGTACCATGCAGCCCAATCTGCAAGGGACACATTCTCAAGTTTGGCTGGTCGTTTTGTGTAACGCTTTATTAGACCAGATGCATAAATTTCATCAGAATCATCTTCCAAATCATTAATTTCTTGCAGTGGTTTTAGTAACTGAACTCTATCCTCAGGGGGTGAAGTATTTATAAATACTGCTTGACGAGAAGATTTCCTCATTGGAAGTTGAAGTACTATATAGACTGCTTCTTGTGCACTTATTTCAACATTGTTCAAAAACCTATTTCCAATATATCTCACTTGTTGTTTAAGACTGGAGTTTCCCCTTTTTGCTTCTTCACAAGCTGTTCTTAATAGCTCACTCATGCCTTTTTGAGCCTTGGATATATATAATACAATGTATATTGCACATGCATATACATCTAGTACAAACTGAATATCCATATTTGCACGCCATGCACTGAGACATGCAGCATTATAATTATTGATCCTTAGTTCGTTCGGTTTCCTTTTTAAGAATATAGTTGGTGTCTTGAGACTAGATTGGACAGCTAGCAAATAGTTTTGTTCTGTCAGTTTAAGATTTACAAGCAACTGGTCAAATGTAATATCCTCACCCTCTTTCATATCATTCAGATGTTTCTTTATAAATTTCCAAGTATCTTTATGTTGATCAACTTCATTATCATCCATATCAATATCTAATGGATATAGAATTTTGGTTGACCTCACAGGTGGCTGTGGGTAATTAAAACGACACACACTTTTGGATTTCTTTCGACATGTGTGAGAATGGCGATGAACTTGCCTGTTTACAAGTGCAAGTAAATTTGGATTCTCAGTTGGCTTTTCACATGTGATTATCGTATAAGTGAATGAAACATTCATTTGCAATTTCTTTGTTTTAAAGAAAATATTTTCCACACACATTGCAGCCCTTCGGTCAGACCGTCTTAATTCAGATTTACAAATTTCACTATAATGGACTTTGGTTAGTCTATTTGCATTGTCTGGTCGCTTCTGTCCAAGAAATATACCAGGATATGCTAATTCCTCTGAGTATTTATCTCTAAATATACTCATAGGCCTATTGCCCTCACCAGGTGCAACATCTAAAATATGCTGACGTTCATTATCAGTGACAAAATCTGGAGATGTTAACATAGTGTCAGTGATTCCAGCAGGTATTTCTGCCTCGTCTTCACTCCAGTGTTCATCATCATCACATGCTGATGATTGCTGGGTTTTACATTCTGTATCATAATTCAAGTCCACAACATTTTCTGAACCCTCTGAAGTTTGATCATTGTCACTATCATCAAATAGCATTTGAGTATTTGAATTACCTTCAAGCCAAGTGTCATTGAAAGTTA
>CACRXK020018166.1:0-10121 GCA_902702795.2 Paramuricea clavata
TATTGTATAGAATATTACATTGAAATATTTTGGATATTCTATGGAATATTCTAGTAGATTTTGGAACTTATTCTATGGAATATTCTATGGAATATTCAATTGAACTTCTATAGAACATGCTATAGAAGGTTCTATAGAATATACTTATCATTTATAGACCCGGAGCGAGGGGGATTCGGCGTAATATTTCCCGAGGGGCTTTGCCCCGAGGAAAATATCATCACTGAGGGAAATATTACGCCGAATCCCCCGAGCGGAGGGTCTATAAATAATATATTATACCAAAAGTTAAAGAACTCACTAAGTTCAGAATAAACTTTAAAACTTGCTGAATATTATTAAACTATGTGAATACAATTTTTAATTTCTTATGTATACCTGAGTTTTTGACATTTCCTCTTTAAATATTTAAGCATGTATCCTTTGGATCATTAAAGGCAAAATGCGTCTTGAAAATGTTTTGTTAAATCAAATATTCTGTACGAAATTACAAACAACAGTTCGCGAACGCCATATTGTTTCAGAGCATGGTGTCCACGCGTGAGCGTGGGATACTATAATATCCCATGGTGGATCTGCCGTGGGATATTATAGTATCCCACGCTGGATTGCAAAATCATGAATTTGAGTGAAATACCGTAAAAAAATCACATCACGTGGTACAAATGCTGTTTTTTCATTGGACAACTTGAATTTGAGGTATAATATTATAGAATATACTATAGAAGGTTCAATAGAAATTCTATAGGATATACTATAGAAGGTTCAATAGAATGTTCAATAGAATGTTCTATAGAATATACTATAGAAGGTCCTATACAACCTATAGAATATTCTCTACAACATACTATGAATTTGGTGTTGGGATTTACTACAAACCACATGCTCTGCTTTATTAGAAAATATTTAATTAGTAGTTTGCGCTATCGATACAAAATGAAAACACCATAAATTTCATACCAATGCTATTCAAACTTTAAATGATTTTATTTCATGCACAAAATAACAAGATAGTGATAATATATAAATAGATAGATTTGATAAATATAAAAATAGATAGATAGATAGATAGAATGTTAGATATATTTATAATACTGTTCATTTTTCACATGTCTTCTGTTTTGCTTTCTCCACTTTGACTAAATTATTTATTCTGGACATCATTATCTGCTTCACCTCTGTTTCTATGCACCCAAATTTTTTTGCACCATACTCTAGAGACATATCATAGAAAAGTAAATTTAGTTGTTCTCCTTCAGTACAATATTGATCATTACTATCTCACACTTTCACAGACTTTTTGGAGCTATATTAAACATTGTTTTCCATAAACATGTGTTTGGCAAACTGTAGATTGAAGTTTTTACATGTTTCTATACAACAGTAACTCCGAAAAAAGTAATTTACTTTATTTGACAGGAGTTACCGTTGTATTGTATATTTTATGAAAATACTCAGTGCACTAGATATGCACTAGAGGCTACACCTAACGTTCCCATTAAATGTGTGAAGGGAATGACATTTGTTGACCTCTTACCCACTTTTGACACAGTTAGAGGCACAATAACAGACTACATGCATTCTGTGTGCCTAGGAGTTGTAAGGCAAATGGGTCACCTTTGGGTTGACAGCAGTCACCATAGTGAAGAGTATTTATTATATTGGTTAAGTTGATTGATGAATGCCTGCAGCTTATTAGTCCTCCTAGTGAGATTCATAGAAGCCCTCATAGTCTTTCTCAAAGATGCTACTGGAGGGCATTTATCTTTTACAGCTTGATCGTACTTAGAGGAATTCTTCCTGCCCGCTACTTGAATCACTTCTTCCTTTTTGTGTATGGCATTTATGCACTTTTGGGTGACTCCATATCTAATGACTCAATTGTTGTTTCTGAGGTTTGCCTTACAAAGTTTGTGATAAAGCTTGAGCAGTTGTATGGGATTTCGAGCTGTAAGTTGAATGCTCATTGTTTGACACATCTTGCACAATGTGTTAAGGACTGTGGTCCTTTGTGGGCAACTTCTGCCTTTACTTTCGAGTCGCACAATCACACGCTTATAAATATGTTTCATGGGACACAATGTGTTCCACAGCAAATAACGGATACGTTTTTGCTTAGAAACAAGGTTCCATCATTGACCAGGAGTTGTGTCGATGATGATTCTTCTGCTTCTGTGAGGGATATACTTGTCAAGCTGACTGATAATATCAGATTTAAACACAAGAATGACTGCAGTGGGTTAAGTCCATTAGGTACTGGTAAGTTAGTTACGTTAGATGCTAGAAGGATAGTTGCTTTGGAAGGTCTTCTGGATATAGATCTACACAATCAAATTGGACACCATTATGACAGATTTGTCTACAATCATCAGCTGTACTCTAGTGTAGACTATGTTAGATCGAAACGTCACACAAATCACAATATCTCTTAAGCATCCAGTTTTTGCATATGGAGTCATTTTAGGTCTTTTGAGTATCAGGCCATCTTGTGCTTGTACATTAGATATCTGGCAGTACTGCCGATGCCCCTCATATAGCATAATTATGGTGAAACCTATGGAAGCTAGTCAGCGGATGTTATACAGAGATGCTGATTTTAATGTCTGTAGTAGTTTTCTTATAGAAGTTGAACAAACTAACCACGTCATTGCACTTTATCCTTCTCAAACAGAACGGAAATGTATTGGTCTGAGTTCAGAGAACAAGACATATTTTTGTCCATTGCCATACCGTATTTGTGATGACTAGTGTTGTACTCACTATGTCTATGGTGAAGAGTTTTATGTTGGCCACCAAAAGGTTAAAATAGGCAATCTTTGATAACACCCATGCTGATCTTATCCAGCCCCAGTGATTTGTTTCTGGACATTGCCATAATAATTCGTCAAATTACTGAACAAGTAACAGGTTTAAACTTAAACTGTTGAACCGTGGGATAGATTTCAGAGTTCAACATAGGATCCAATAGTGCAATGTTGTTTTTGTTTGCCAGATCTAATGCTGTAGCAGCAGTGATTTTTCCAACTGAGGTGAAGTAGTTATTAAAGTCTTCAACAATCGACTTGAGGTCTTTCGCGTAGATATGTTGTTCCTTCTCATTTACAGGTATAGTTTTATTTATTATTTTCCAGAGAAAACCTGGATTATTCTTGTGGACTTTAACTTCATCAGATAGATGGTTTATTGCTGCCTCCTTAATCATAACTTTAATGTTGTAATTTCTGAAAACCTTCAAATGATAGCTGAATAACTGTGTAACAGTAACAGTAACAAAGCTGTAACAGTAATTTGCAACCATGACAGGATTGGTAGGCTATAAACTAAGCTATCTTTGGGAGAATGTGGTATGAATGTAACCACATCACCCCTGAAAATCAAACGTCTGTGGAATAATAACATCATGCATCATTTGTGAAGTGTCCGCCACTGCGCTCATGATCATTTTAGTAATAACAAAACAAACCTTAGTTGGTGTACCCAGTCCATTAGTTTCTTCGTTTGCTTCTTTGTGCCAAAAATTAAATTTAAGTTCTGAAGGACATGCATGATCTTGGAATCTAATCAAATAAAATTAATCTGATTCAATATTTATCCACATAGATGCACTTCACAGTTACACTTACACAAGCTATGAACCCTATTCATACTCAGGGATGGATTCCAATGGGGTGCTAATTACCCTATCAAATACAAGCCGATTGTCATTGATCAAACAAAAATGTAGTAGAGACAAAATGAGATACAGTAATTTGAGTAATAACATGATGATAAGTGAACTGTGAACAACAATTCAAATACAGTAGTTGATGGGCGAGCGGCACGCATGACTGACACAACTCGGCAGTCGGCACCAGAGCACCCACCTACCAGATCATGCTGGATCCATCCCTGGATCATGACCCTGCTGGATCCATCCATGTTCATACTGTCACCTGTATTATATTGTCACCAATTAAATGTCGGAGGAATACACTAAAACTGGTGTTAGTACATGCCCTATACATCAGACCTTAGAAGTGCCTACATCAAACCAGTGCCAAACAATAAATTGCAATGCAATGTGGGAAACATGTAGGGAAAAATAACCTCATGCTTATATGTTTCAAAACTGTGACATAAGCACTGCCTAGGTCGATTAATCATTATGTTAATACAATACACTTACTTGGCTTAGGTGGTAACAGTCCTTTGCTCATACCATAATATAAGGAGGTTTCAATTTCATCGGCCAATAGCTTGATGCAGTTGTTCTTAAAAGCATTCCTATCTCCAGAGCTTCCAATTCCCAAGACTCGTCTGGCTTCCTCCATTATCTGTTAAGTTAGAAAGCAAAAAATATTTCCATTGTCAAGGTAAGAACTTCATTAAACACTAGCTGTCAGTATTATATATTGTATCAAATTTTCGCCATATTTTAGCAACTCTGTACAAAGTTGATGATCTTGTTGCCAATTCTACAAAGTTCTGTATATGGTCTAAATTCTACAATTTGCTCAACAAAATAATTTCTCAAACATTTGGATTAATGCCATTCTGTTACTTTCGTCCTTGTTAGATCCACTATAGTATTTACCTTGACATGGTCTTTAAAACAAGCATATCGAGAATTCCAGCAAGCACTCAAGCAGTATGGACGTGTGCATTTGAGCTCGTCGAATCTTCACAAGATATTTTCGCTTTGGGTAATTTCCAGTCCTCTACAGTATATGCATACTGATGTTTGATAGGTCTTTAGTTTGTTGTTCCTGAAGCTTTTACATTTACTCATTTATCTAAAATCTGTCCAAAACATCTCGAAATGCAACATGTCACAAGGTCGAATCAGTCAAGCGGTTCTATTAACAATGAGCTTCGTGGCTATTTTGAATCAGAATCCTTTATGGATATTATGAGGAGAGTGGTTTCGAACATGGTTGCGGAAGAATCTTTTCAACTTGCTCTCAAAAAAAGTGTAGATGCAGCAGTGGCGAGCGCCATTGAGCCTTTTAACAAGAAGCTAGCTGAATTTGAACAATACGTGCCACAAGTAACCGAGTTAGAAAAGAAGATTAACGACCTTGAATCTTGTCTGTCGGCAGCGCAAGAGGAAGCTAAACTTGCTATAAATAAAGCTAATGATAACGAACAATACTCTAGAAAATATAATTTGAGATTTATCAGCATTGAAGAGAAGAAAGATGAAAATTGCACTGAGTTAATCGTTGCATTCTGCAAGGAGAAATTGGGGATCGTCGTGCCTGCTAACACTATTGACCGTGCACACCGAGTTGGAAAAAAATCTGAAGCGAAAACCAGAGCCATATTAGTGAAATTCATGAATTATAATTCTAAATTGATGGTTTGTATTCAGAAAAAACTTTTAAAGGATTCCGATTTTTATATCAATGAAGATCTAACTTACATTAATATGAAATTGTTCAGTCATGCTCGCAAATATGCGAGCAATATTAAGTCAACTTGGTTTTCTGATGGTAAACTTTTTGTTTGTGGTGAGTTAGACGATAAAATCTATCGGATTAGGAACATGGAGGACTTTGAACGCTATGATTTTTGTTAACTGCATGGTATGTTATGGGTCCTTAGCCATATATCTTTGAATTCCTGAGACATGATAACTTGTTTGCTATGGTTAATAATCATGGCATTTTTTTAAAAATTACTTCTTTGCTTTTTTGGGGCATCTTGTTTACAACATGAAATTTAGAACAGTAACTAAGTGTTCAAGTTCAACAAAGTGTGCAAGCCAAAACACAGTGTTTGTACATCTTTAAAGTTTTTTGTTTGCGTCAAATATATTTAAAAGGACACATAGTGCTTAAATTTATTTATTTTAATATAAACCAAGGATGGGAAGGTGAGAAAATGGGAATTTTCTGAGGTGTTTTTAACACAGACAATGACAGCCGACATTTTGAAAGGCACTCTGCGGTGACAAAACTAAAAGCTATTCACTTCTGTACTCAAAGCACTGAAAAGCATCATAAAGAGAAAAAAACACTTTAAACACACGTCAGTTAAGACTTTTAGCTCAATATTCTCATGCTTCTATTGGGAAAGCAACGGTTTAAAAGCCAAAATTATTTTGCGCGGCAATGTAGCCTGCTATAAAATGTCAGCCAGGCGGTTTCTTTTGAAGTCTGGCTCTGAAAAACAATCTCTTTTTTTGAGTTTGAAATAAGCCTTCATAAGGACTATTGTGTAGAAATGTTATCTATATGCTCACATGAAAAAGATAACTTTCATCTTTGATTGTTTGTCAGACGTGAGAAACCACATTAGTGCCATTTTGTAGCGCGTGCTATTTTATAAAATAAACACCTCAAAACCATAAACTTTTAGTTCAGAAAATTACAAAGTTTCCTATAGAGATTATTAAAAATGTTCTAGTGAAGCGATTTCATGATAAATTAAGTGAGCAATGGGCCCAAATGAACTGCTAAGGTTGGTTTTTGTTAGGACTTCAATTTCATGGCTTCCCGCAAAGGAAGCCATTTCAGAGAGAAGTGACTTTTTGCAAACAACCGTCGCGACCTATTTTGATAACTTTTCCTTCTGATTCAATGTGTAGTTACTAGAAAATGATGTTGCATCAAACATTATTATCTGCTTTATCGATTTAAAGTTTTATAGAGGATATAAAAAAACAGTAAAAATGCATTTTGAAAGCTTTACAACTCAAGTGCAGATTTTTTTAATATTCGCACGCGACAAGCAAGCGCGTTTATTCAATACACTTATTTTACACCACAATACGTCTGAAACGAGTTGTCATTTTAACACTAAATTGATGAAAATAGATATAACAGTGATTTTGGAATATCCTACTTGTATTCTTGCCAAAAAGTATTCTTGCCAAAAAGATCGAAAAGGTCACATACACACACAGTAAGTGTCGTTTGAAATAGCTAAAATAACAACTTGAACAAGAAGACGAACAATGGGGTCACGAAACAGTCGAAATTGCGCCCAAATTTGCATAAACAGTTTGTCTAAAAGATAACTTTAAACTAGATTCAACCAACATTAATGCAGTCAAATTTTGTGAGTGTTTGATCGCATATTTCTACTGAGTTTGGTGTTCATCTTTCTTGTGATTTCCGACTTCTATTTTTAATAAAGTTTGGAGAAATCCTCATCTTTTTGGCTGAAAACCTCGCGCATGGTTCACAGAAGAACTTGGCCCCAAAACGTCAATACATTCGCTTTCCTTTCATGCCAAATTTTCGTTGTAGATGATTCAAAAACCTCTTCTTTTTTCTCTTTTAAAACTTGCTGTGAAATCCGTCTTTGCAACAATGTCACCATAATTCATTTTATTTGAAAAACTAAGGTTTTAAACTTGAAAAACTTTGCGAGTTTTTGGCCGATTTTCTTGCATGATACATCGTTGAAAAGCTCGTATTTCGCATTCTATTTTCGTATCCGTTGCTAGGCAACCCGATAAACATGTGCTCAAATATCATGCCCGCAAGTTGAGGTGTCATTTGAAGGCATATGCGGGCGCATTGCCAGTTACCCACTTGCCAATCTCAGGGCGCATCCGGGCGCATTGCCAGTTGATGAGTTAAACATATAGATCTCCATGTTCTTGGGTCCTCTGCATCAAAACAACTGAGCAGGGCTTTCGAATAATATTGTCGTAATAAACTTTTAAATGTACTTAAACTTAAATTTGGTTGTCTTAAGTCTGTTGGAAGGCAATTCCATACTCTCGTGACGCGGGTAATATACGATCGCTGGAAAGTCCCTATTTGGGGGGTGGAAGGATAACTCACTGGCACTGGAAGATCTAGTTACTCTCGTGGGGATTATCGGTTTAGGGAGAACATCTTCAGATATGACAACCAGCCCATTTATAGCTTTATAGAAGAACACAAGATCCATGTACTCATGCCAGTACGATAACGGCATCAGTTCTAAAGTGATCAACCTATCACGGTAAGACTCACTACACATGAAAGGAAGATTTAGTATGAACTTGGAAGCTCTTCTCTGGATACGTTCTGTTCGTTTGATGAGACCTATGGACTGGGGCAACCATACCTGACTTGCATAGGCAAGAACAGGGTGAACCACTGACAGATAAAGTGTGCGACGAGTCCTTGTGTTTGTTATTTCTCTACCGCTTCTCCTCACGAAACCTAACAGTTTGTTTGCTTTTGTACAATGTTCCAGAACGTGCTTGGTCCATGTTAAGGTCACTAGAAACCCAAATTCCCAGGTCCTTCTTGGCTGATGTTGTTGCAAGTTTGTTGTCCTTGATCATGTACGGATAAAAAACGGGCTGGGTTTTCCTCGTTCCATGCAGACATTTACACTTGAGTTGGTTGAAGACAAGACCACTGGAGGTAGACCAACTGCCTAGGTTACTCAGATCAGTTTGGAGTAAATCAGCATCACAGATAGAATCCACGCGACGAAAGATCTTGGTGTCGTCAGCAAAGCAGGCAACACTTGAGTTCTTGACAACATCAGGTAGGTCATTTACATAAAGGAGGAACAGCATGGGTCCTAATATACTGCCTTGAGGTACTCCCGAAGACACTGGTTTTACAGAAGACGTTGCACCAAGAGTAGTAATGCGCTGTCAACGATTATATGGATAAGAAGAAAACCAATCGAGCAGAGATCCACTGATATCATATCTTTCAAGTTTGGCGATAAGCACAGCGTGACTGACCTTGTCAAAAGCCTTAGACATGTCCATGAAAATGACATCTGTTTGTTTACCCGAGTCTAACAGAGAAATTGAGCACCTCAACTAGCTGGGTGGTACATGATCTGCCTGGGATAAATCCATGTTGTGAGGTGTTAATTAGTTCCAACAGGTGAACACGCAGCTTGCTCAGCATGCAGCGCTCGAGGACTTTCGATACGATGCAGAGGATCACTCCGATAGTTCTCAACGTGGGTTTTTCTCAATCAGACGATAGTTCTCAACGTGGGTTTTGTCTCCTTTCTTGAAAACTGGAATGATGTTAGCCAGTTTATGGTAAAGAGCCACTATTGAGAGATCGATTAAATAGAGAGCATAACGATGGAGCAATTTGATGAGCAGTTTCTTTTAGAAGTATACCGTCAGGGCCTGTTGCTTTGTTGGTATCAAGGTTTTGAAGGACAATTAAAACGTCGTCGAGGCAAAGTTCAATTCTGACAGAGTAGATTTGCAACCGGTAGTTGAGGGAGGAGTTGTTGAATCAATTGGATTGTCGTTGCCGTTTAGAACAGATAAAAAGTACACATTGAAAAGCTGTACAATGTCACGAGGGCAGGATGCTGACTGGATTGGGGTAGGGTCCGATCCACCTACTCCCATCGAGACTTTTCCTGGCACGCTGGAGTCTTTGGTCTTTAGTTTGAAAAGGGACCAAAACCTCTTGGAGTTGTTACGCAGATCGTCCTCCAAGGTTTCAAAGAAGCGAGCCTTGCCCTCCAAGATTAATTGTTTTACTTTAGCAAGTAGTTCCCTAAATTTATTCCTTAAAGCATCAGTCGGAAATTATTTAAGTTTTCGTCGCGCAGTTTCCTTTTTCTGAATTAGATGAATTATTTCCGCATTAATCCAAGGAGGACTATTAATGTTTTTGATCGTTTTAGTAGGAATGTTCTCATATGCTGCTTTAAGAAATAGCTCTTTCCATTTCATCCATCCTTCTTGAACATGCACTTCCGACTCAATCACAGAACATAAATCAAGTGCTTCCAGTGCAGCCCTTAGTTCATCAAAGTTCCCTCTTTTGTAGTGAAAAACTCTACGTTTAAGTTTGGGAGCTGCTTTGACGGATGTTTTTAGATTGAATACAATTGTGGAGTGGTCAGTTATTAATCCACTTTCAGCTGATGTAATTACTGATACATTCTCTACTTGACTAGGAACATTGGTAATGACAAGATCAAGTACATTATTCCCTCGTGTCGGAAATGTATTCATCTGCGTTAGGTGGTAATCATACAATTGTTCAGTGAATTGGACTTCATCAACACCTGTTGTTAGTTCTGGAGATTTCCAGGAGATCTTCGGGAAATTAAAATCGCCGCAGTTCGAATATTGGGAACAAGACTTGTTGAGGAAAATGTTAAATTTTCCCAGTCATTGACTGTTCACATTTTGTTGGGACTTG
>CACRXK020018167.1:0-10120 GCA_902702795.2 Paramuricea clavata
CTAGAAATTCTGGGGGAAAGCTTCGGATTGATAGGAGTACAACTACCTGAAAAATACAAGGAGAACTTCGACGTTTCGAGCGAAGGCGCTTCGACATGCACTGTTAGTGCTTTTGTATACATCGTATACAATTTTTGTAGCCAATCACAGGCCTGAATCAATTCGATTTCTCCAGAGTTATGCCTACCCTTAACCTGCGAACGGGCTTGCTCGGGGGAACGAGATTGCAAACGAACTTAAAAAGCTTTATCTGTAAAATTACGCTAAAATGAAGAGATTTTAGATGGTACGCCAAAGCGAAAATGATATCTGAAGTTCAAGAAGTTTTGCTTATATTGCTGTATAAATATGGCGTCAATTTTAAGCATCAATGATAATGGTATTTAAATTGATAATATTTAACTATTATTTCGCGTTTCTCAACCGCCAGATACTTTTAAAAAGATTGCTATCTTGCATGTGTAAATTACAAAATAAATATGCATGTTGAGAATTTCGCCATTTCAGTCATCGGAGCCTTAGTAGGTAAATGAGATTTCAAATATTTTTTGCTGCTGTTATTATATTTTAAATCGTTTTCCCTCCTTTTTTTGGAACCAAAAGTTGTTTCGTGCGACAAATCATTGTTATTTTGTCGAAAGAGTTAATGAAAATGCAACGTATAAAACTGTTATTGAAATCCGTTTTTCTGATATCCCCAATTATCAAGGTGCAGGGTAAGTGTTATCAGTCGACATCACAAAAACGTCATCCAATAACTGTTTATTATACAACCAGGAGTGTTTGTAAGTAGTTTGCATATATGCATGAGTTGATTCATTTTACAAGTTGTTTACAACACTGCCCTCCGTGTTGTATCAGACATACAACCCAATTTCCACGAGTGTTGGTATAACTGTATATCAATACGGAAAAATTTTTACATTTTTTTATAATATAGCACAAAGAAATATAAAGAAAAAAATCTCCGTGTTGACATTGAGTTACATCAACACGGCTCTTAGCAAATCAGCGTTCAGAATTTACAAATGCTATATTATAATTATATAATATTAATTATAATTAATTATAATTATATAATATTATATAATATTAAATACAGTATATTAACATAAAATTATATATATTTTGACAATTATATACCTGTCCCGTCGAGACACCCTCTTGTGATGCTAAGTGAAATTTTCTATCACTTTCATACAGCGATCCTCTCAAGTCCTTTATGAAGAAAAATATTTATCCAGGTTCAGGGCTCGATTGTACGAAAGCCGGATATCACTCTGAGGACAGTGATTTTTCAAACTTTCTAAAATTTAGTATTCTTAAATCAACGTTTCTTTATATTAATTGTGAGGTCCCTATATATCCGTATAGTTTTATAGCTTTTCAAGTACAAAGGTTGAAAAATCACTTTCGCCTTCCATTTTTCTCCGAATTCTATTTTCATCGTTTCAGTATATATAAAATGGGATATGTCATGTAACGGAGAGCAGAATAAAGCTGACTGCACAGAAAATGTAAGTTGACCATCCCAAATTAACGTCGTTGTAAGAAGTGGTTTTCCTTACTTCCTTACTTGATATAATGGATTTATTTCAAATTTATAAAAATTTTCGAATGATTTAAAGCCGATTTCCATTCAATGCAAAATGTCGCGAGATCAACTTTTTGCGATCACTTTCATGTGTTCAGTCAACCTGATCCGTTGCGTTTGATTGCTTGTATTTTGAAAGAAAGTGATCGCAAAATGACCATCGTGCGACATTTTGCACTGAATGGAAATCCGCCTTAACAATCTCCCCATTACCAGTGCGGTGAGCGGAGGAAGACGTTAAATGAAGACGGTAACGCAGAATGGATTACAGGAGGATTACCATCTACCAAGGGGATTTACAGGGGGGTTACCATCTACCAAGGGAGTCTACAGGAGGATTACCATCTACCAAGGGAATTTACAGGGGGGTTACCATCTACCAAGGGAGTCTACAGGAGGATTACCATCTACCAAGGGGATTTACAGGGGGATTATCATCTGCCCACCCCTCCTGCCTTCGCTAAAGGGAGCCCAGGGGGGGATTACTATCTACCAAATACAACTTTTTGGGTATTACTTTGGGACGTGTGGCAATATTCAAAGACATTCTCAAAATCTCATGCAGAATCTATATGATCTCTCACTCGAGCAATCAGCTCGGCCCTTCGATTCTAATTTGTAGCGAGATCATCTCGCTGCCGAGATCATCGTGTCCCCCAGAACAATCCCCCCTGAATGTTGACCCGGCACCCTCAGTTACGACGCGCCCTGCCTCGGTTAATTCTTGACATTCGCAGAGGTGTAACTTAACACTTGCCAGCTTGCCCGGGGCAACTTAATATCATGACGGATAAGTAAACGTTTTATCTTGCTTGCCCGATTGGGCAAGTTGCCTTGCCACAAAAAGCTGGGCATCTTTGCAAGTTTATGTTTTCATTGTCGAATAAATTTGTCATAGTGCATGTACTTGATTCAAATTTTGTTTTTTGTATGCCAAAGCCAGATCTGAGGCAGTATAACATAGCCATATAGATTGGGAGAACGGGTCGACATGTTGTCCCCTTATTTATACCCCCTACCTAGGTACCCCAGGCCATTGTCTGATGGCAAGTGAATTTTATTCAGGGCAACTAATTTTCATGTCCAACTTGCCCTGAGGACTAGTGGTCAAAAAGTAAAGTTACACCACTGACATTCGTACACCGCCGCACGAACAACTCCCATTCAACACCCATCCCCTGTAAGCCAGATGAACCTCATGGATCCGTCCTGCAAGTAAATTTATACAACACCATACCTTTATAGACGCCTCCGACTTCCTAAGCTTCTCGTTCAAATCCTACAAATGAAAACAACATATTACATATATACGTAATAATATTGTTTCATCGACAATAATGCTCAACATTTATTGAAACGAGATAACTGTTCACTATATTGGTATAAGCGAAAACATCAGTGGTGAAACATCATGTTCATTGATTAATTCGGCTTTTCAAAAACTCAAATTGCACGAGCTGATGAGGACGAGAGCAATTTGAGGTCTTCTACACACGTAAAAATCTCACATCTTATAGCAAGTCTGCCAACAAGCCGTCAACAAGTTGTGCTCACACTGCTTATCACAATTTGTCAACAAGTTTGGAACAACTTGTAACAAGCTTATTGATATTATCCGATACAGTCATGATATAACAATATTGTCACAACCTTGTGTCGTGAACCTTGTAACATTCAACTGGCCCCAGGTGCATATATTACTTTTTGGCACTGTATAACAACAGTGTACACTTGTCGATAACAGAAGGACATCGGTCATTCTCCGCCTTCGGCTCGAGTTTGTATATCAGATAAAGATCGACTGCTCATGTTTTATCTAGTACTTATGTATACTGATCAAATAAATCGCAAATTGTACGCACGTGAAATAATTACAAATGAATCCAATGTATACTGTATACAACTTTTCTTTTCAGTACTACAAATAATTAGTGTCTGACCGACCAAAAACTTGGGTTGTAATGTCTGACATTATCAGACCAAACTTTCAGAAAAATATTGCACTCCGTTATACAAACTTGCACCACACTCAGGCAATAAAAATTGACAATTCTTTTCACGTTTTCAATTTTTTTCAATATTTTTATTATGACTTTATATATACCTGAATTTGATGGTCGCGCTCCTCAATTTTCTGTTTCAAGCCTTTGACCTGCAGACAAAACAACTATATTTAACATCAGAACTATAACGAACGAAAATTCAAATAAACTTTCTGCCTCGAGATCTACCTAAACGCAAATCTGATCCTTAATAGTCGCAAAAGTTACAGGATTAAATATAATTACGATTTGGATGAATATAAAATAATATATATCGCATATACATTACGGAGTAAATTGACATTTCGAAATGGAAGCGACATATATACAGCCAATTCAAAATAGGTTATTCTTTGCAAACCTTAAACTCTAAGCGCGCAAAGCATAATGGGAGCATCATTTAATCAGTTAAAAAATCATATATGGGGCCCATTTCTTAGAGACAATGAGACACGGTAAATATCTCCTTACGAAATCAATTCATTCGCAAATAGCTGCAATATTCAACTACTAAGCTTGAAACTTCAAACCTTGCCTCAAAGTGAGGCAAGCTCAGATTGAGGCAACCAGCTGCGTTAGAGGTCGATTTGACCTGCTGAACACAACGCGCTGGTTGAGAGGTTAGAGTTTAAGGTTTGCAAAGGAAAACTTTTTGAATTAGCTGTATATATAGTTATATACATGCATTCCTAACATCCATTCATTGCTAACCATGCATTCGTATTTGCGGGAATATTAACGGAAAAACTTACATATAACACCAGACGTGACGACTTGCTCACGCCATCTCGCCTATTGCACGCGTGTCATAACGCGTTGCATGTCAATTACTGACGTCATTAGAAATGTCAATTTTTTTACAAAGTGGGCTACAGCCCATATTCATAATTCGAAATCGGGCAGCTAATGCATGCGCTGACGTGGTCGTAAGTTTATGTGTTGTGACCGTTCATCAGAAATTTTCCTGAAGGTCTTAAGAGCTATGCTAAAAGTTTCCTGACTTCCTGTGACTGTCCGTTAATTAAGAACTGTCCTAAAGGTCTCAAAGAGCTGTCCTAAACGTTGCCTGACTTCCTGTGACTGTCCGTTCATCAAGAACTGTCCTGAAGGTCTTAAGAGCTGTCCTAAACGTTGCCTGACTTCCTGTGACTGTCCGTTCATCAAGAACTGTCCTGACGGTCTTAAGAGCTGTCCTAAAAGTGCCTGACTTTCTGTAACTGTCCGTTCATCAAGAACTGTCCTGACGGTCTTAAGAGCTGTCCTAAAAGTGCCTGACTTTCTGTAACTGTCCGTTCACCAAGAACTGTCCTAAAGGTCTTAAGAGCTGTCCTAGAAGAGCTGTGCTAAAATTTGCCTGACTTCTGTTTCATCAAGAAGTCAAACTGTCTTATAAAAGTCTTATACCTGCTCCGTGGTATCAGCATCATCGGTTTTCGATAACAACTAAAGGATGAATGTCAATACCAGATCAATATAAGAAGAAATACAGAGTAGATTATGAATAAGATTATGAACAAGATTGCATTTCAATGAAATACACGAAAGCATTCAACTGTACAGTATGCACACTAAACTATGTACAGTAATTGCTTAAACTAAATTTTACGGTATAAATATGGCAAACCTGCGCCCATATTCATATTTGTTGCTATTTTAGCATTTGATTAACCGTTGTCAATCCAATTAAATAATAATCGATTAATCCTATATAATTCTAACTACATCGGATTTGACTCTTCAAAGGTTGACCGTTTGAACGCATTTCGTCATTGTTTCGTGTTTTTTTTGAGGATCATGGACAACGAAATTTGTAGACATCGCTTCAATTTGTGATGTTAAAACAGAGGGCGATAATTTGCGTACTTACTGTACGTACCGGAGGTACGCCAATATTACGGTCTGATACTTCCTTGTTTTAGCCATGCAAATACCACGTAATATAGGTATACGCGATACTCTCGCTATCTGCGTACTGTATTTTGCTGGTACCATGACTAGCAAACTTCTCAAGGTGCAGCACATGCAAAACCGTAATACCAACATCTCCGACATGTTCTGGCATGAAACATGATTGGACTGAAGGTATTACTACATCAGATTATACTTCTCAAGGAAACTTGTCAAGGGAAACTTGTTGACCGTACACACAGTAAGTATATGTATAAGCGTCTCACGAAAACTTGTCAAGGGAAATTTGTTGATCGTATACAGACGAGAAAGTAAACTTCTCAAGAAAACTTGTCAAGGGAAACTTGTTGATCGTACACACGAGAAAGTAAACTTCTCAAGAAAACTTGTCAAGGAAAGTTTGTTGATCGTACACACGAGAAAGTAAACTTCTCAAGGAAACTTGTCAAGGAAAACTTGTTGATCGTACACACGAGAAAGTAAACTTCTCAAGAAAACTTGTCAAGGGAAACTTGTTGATCGTACACACGAGAAAGTAAACTTCTCAAGAAAACTTGTCAAGGGAAACTTGTTGATCGTACACACGAGAAAGTAAACTTCTCAAGGAAACTTGTCAAGGGAAACTTGTTGATCGTACACACGAGAGAGTAAACTTCTCAAGAAAACTTGTCAAAGAAAACTTGTTGATCGTACACACGAGAAAGTAAACTTCTCAAGAAAACTTGTGAAGGAAAGTTTGTTCTTCTGTACGGGCCTTTAAAGACTAAGTATGTCTTGAGTCTTAGGTTTGTATCACCCATGACATGGCAATAATCATTGGAGTACCAGTATAAGGTACAACTGAACTTCATTAACTATCGCACCCTGTATAAAATCTATACTGGGATACATTACTCATGAATCACGCACACAGTTACCTTAATACGAGTCTCACGAACATCGACAGCCGACTTTAGTTCGTCTATAATTCTGAAGCAAAAATGAAATGGTTGTATAATATACATGGGGGACACTGTGGGATCGAGTTATACAATACAAGTATATACATATCAATTATATCAAACTTTATCAAACGCGCATTTCAGCAATTCTTCCACGATTGAAATAACGCTCGGTCTTAGCCAACTTGCCGTCCTTATGAGCAGCTAGAACTTGGACGGCCACACTGTTGGAAAAATACGGCTTTTGGACGCCTGGTTATCATACTGACACCTTTCAGACAACTTCTAAGAAATCCGTTGGCAGTATACACTCTACCTGATAGCTTTAATTGGCAAAATAGTGCATGTAGCAATCACACAAAATAAATCTTTTTATTATATAAACATAAGTGTTATATAGAGTTTTTGGCCACTGAGAAAAATCGTATTTAAACACACGTAAAAAATACGATATTTTTACGTGTGAAAATATCATTTGTTGTAAAACGCATTGCCACGGACGTTTTATTGTTTTTCACTGAATTTTGTTTATATAATAAACAGAAAAATACATGGGTGCTTGGAAATACCAGATTTACTTCTCGTGTTGAACATGACATCTCACTCGTTCGCTGCGCTCACTCGTGATATATCATGTTCAACACTCGAAATAAATCTGGTATTTCCGCGCACCCATGTATTATTCTCTCTATATTTTACAGGATTCGAGATTTGAGGAGTCTTTGAGGTGTACATCTACAGAAACCCTTGGAAACCTAATGCGCTGTCATTGCTTCCTGCCATTGTCTACACATTGCGAGGAGTCTAATCAACCCCAAAAATGTTATTCTGTCACAGTTTTTGATGACAGAATTACATGTGCTTTTGAAGTTGATCAAAGAGTGAGATTTACAGTGTAAGAACCTTTAAATGTTACACTGTATATCCATTAATTATCGAATCTATCAGAAATAAGAGAGTGGCATGTCTTCACACGATCCAAAGAGATTCACCGCCATGGACGTAGAAGTAAGTCAAAGACCCCGAAATAACGACAATGTACTAGATTATAGACATATACTGTACCTGTCTTTCTCTCGAAGACTTGCTTGTAGTTTTGCCTGAAAAACACAACATATGTTGTTCATTGACTGTATTATAAAAGTTGCTACACTACATAATTAAAAAAAAAAACAAATCATGAAAACAAAAATAGTAAATGCTTTACAGTTGGTAACTTTTAGTGCAGGTACATGTATATATACGGAATCACGGATAAATTTCATGAATTGCTGCTGTAGAAACACGAGATCACGTTCCCCCAAAGACCATGTCTTTCATACAATGCATGTAGAAAAACAAAGACTCACATGCATGGACAGACAGGATTCGACTGCCTTGATTCAGACTAGAGGCCATAGGAGCCCGAGAAACCTACCTGATTGACATCCCCATGTCAATGTTAACGCATTAAAATTCAGGGGGTAGGTAGGTAGGTAGCATTAAACCACGCGTTACCAGGAAAATTAATTCACCGGCCGTATTCTGCGCTTATAGTAACATTAATGATATTCGTTTTCACCATCGTACGAGCTTTAAAGTGATGTAAAACGTGCGTACGTTTTACAAGTGCGCTTCATTGACATGCAGGCAGCTTATGGTAACTTTTATCCATTAAATCAATTTATGTAAATGTATACCTGCATTTCGGTGGCTTCAATAGCTGAGGGACCATCCTTATTCTTTTCCTCTTTAATTTGCCGATTAATCCTCTCTGCTTCAATCTATACTTAAACAACCACTATACCTTAGAAATTAATCTCAAACTCATTAATAATTTATAAGTAAACAAGACGCTCGAAAGAGCGTTAACTCGCTGGGGCTATAGTGATACGCTTGTTAAATGGTACTACAATCATATGGCCAATTGAGGAGTTAATTGTGAGAGGCAAGCTAGTCAAGCTACAGAAACTCCAAAACCGAGCTGCAAGAGTTATTACTGGCGACTCATATGAAATACGCTCCATAGATATTTTAAAGAAACTAGATTCGAAAACGTCAGGTGAAAGAAGGAAGGAACAACAACTACTGTAAAATATGTATCAAAAGCACTTACATGCCAATGTCCGAGAACATTTCGGACATGTTTAAACTATATCTAATTCAGATCGATATGAATTAAGAAGTAACGAAAAAAAGCTGATGCTGTCGAAGCCAAAAACAAATTCAATGAAACGAACGTTCGGTTATGCTGCTGCTAAAGTTTGGAATGAAACAAATAAAAACTACTGAACGATTTTTGTATAATCGTATCTGGGTGACTTTAATAAACTTTGTATATCTTTCTACTATTGTTAGGATATGACCGGACAACTCCGCATTGTGGCCGGACATTGTCCGTTGACCGGCCGTTATTTCGCACCCTGGCGTAGCTGCGTTTTAGTTAGAAGGCTGTGTTGGCTGGCCGTGTTACCACGGCCAAAAAGGGAAAACACGGCAAAATAAAATGAAAGCGGCTTGATATTTATACAAAGCCGTGTATATGTATATGTTTAGAAAATAGAGTGTTGCCACTTAGAACAGACAGAATTTGCTCCTATATGTTGTAAGAAAGTTTGTACAATCTAGTTAGTGAATGTGAGATTTTTATGTTTAGATGGATACAGGCGTGTAATGGCAACTCTGCAGTATATTGGTGTCAAAATAGCTTTAAATGCTTGTATATGTGTTGGCCTTGTATTTTGCTGTTTCATGCACACATGCATGTTTTCAGTCTATTGTTGGCAAACTAACTGAAACCGCGTATCTTCGCTATTGAAGGTAATTGGCATGCAGACAGACACCATGGAAATTTAGAAACACTCCAAAATCTAAAATCTTGGTCTCACCTCCCTAATTTTTGGCTGCCCGCTCCTCATCACCCAATTACCTAAAAGCAGACTACAGTTTTGCCTATACGACTGCAAATTTTTCCAGCCTAGTTACAGATAATATGGAACTTTATAATCAAGATTTCGTTGGCATCTCACTCGACTGAATAATAGTTGGAGGGTTTTGTAGATCGCGTTTGCCTGTTTTCTTTGCATACATATAATATGCCTATTTATAACAATGATTTCACCTACCACTTTGTTTTTCAACAGTTCTGACTGACTAGTTGCTGTTTTCAATACCTAAGGGAAAACGAGAATAGTATAGATATGAGACATAAACACCTTTTCATAAACGATATAATTGTATAGTACTATCTACAGTACAAACATAATATATATCTTAATCTTTCTATGTACAGTTCCCTGCAGCCTTTGCATAAGAACGAAATAACTCAAATAAGAACAAATAGAAGCAAACATTTCTTAAATGTCAGAGAGAGGGGTCATGAAAATCATTATGTCATCAAAATCTGTGGTTTGAGGGGGGATCACCCAAAAAATATATCAGACATAAGGGGGGAGGGGGTGGTTATTCAAAAAATATTCTTTCAAAATAAAACTCCCCATAGCCCCCCACCACACAAATTATGAACGCTCCATTATTTTCGTACCTGTACATTTTCTCTAAGTTTTATTTCGTAACTTTCCTTCACTTGATCCACATCTCGGTTGTGTTGATCTCTAAGCTTTATATATGAAGAAATTAAGATCGTTATCATAAAT
>CACRXK020018170.1:0-10117 GCA_902702795.2 Paramuricea clavata
GGTTGCAAGAAAAAAACAATGTTTATGTGCAGCAAGTGCAATGTGTACTTATGTGTCACTAAGAGCACTTGTTTCTTAAATTTTCATGGAAAGTAAATTATATGGGTTGTAGGTTGGTAGTTAGTGTACTTGATACAGCAAAAAGTTTTACTCTGTAATTAAATTCTTTTATATATTTGTTCAATGGTTTTTGACAATTTCTTTCCTAATATGCACGTTGTCCAGTATACTGGACAAAATTTCCCCCCCCCCTGGATAGCTGTTTTTTCAAAAAAAATTTTACTAATCGAAAACTAGTTGCTAATGTAGCATTTTCACCAATTTTCATTAAATTTAATGCATAGGAAGTGCCTCGTGCATTAAAGGGATTCCTTCAACGATAAGTATTGTTTAGTGATACGTACATTTTAGTGTAAAAATTCTGAATATTTTTTATCTAATCGTTAACATTATTATTTTGAGGTCGAAACCGCAGGGGGTAATTAAGTATGCCAAGCATTTAAATTTAAATCGCACAGTGTGTCTGGGCTACCTATGTTCAAACGCCGCAAATCCATAAGGCATAAATAATTGGCAGTATACTGTATATTAAAATCTATTAATTAAGCGTCTCTTTTTTTGTATTGATAGCAAATGTCTTCTGTGCTACCCCACCCTAGATTCTAGATTCATCCTTCCACGTGGCATCCAAAATCTGGGTGCCATGTGACCAGCCTGTGTCAGGTTTCGCTGCGGCGGGTTTCGGGGGTAGCGGAAGTGAAATTCCTACGTATCAGGTTGACCCCACTCACTCCAGCCGTAGTTCCGAAGTTTCACCCCTGACTGAACTGTTTTTGCTATTTTTCCATGTAAAAAAATAATCGTGTTGCTATGGAAACACTTGAGTTGATGCCCAATGCGAGCATGCGTCCAGTGTCGGCCAATTACTAATATGGCTCGTCCCCAGTCGCTCGCGTTGGATCACGGGAATGGATTAGGTTTCTGAGCGACTGGGAAATCCTGTATTCAAGATGGCGTCCATACATAATGGCGCACGCTGTATCTAAGGAGCGAAAATTAGGGCAGAAACGTCTTAAAGGCGTTTCATGAAGCGTTTTTGGTGCATAAATTTGTCTTATTTTTCGAAGAAAGTGGATTGCCGCAACATTTTCGTGTGGCTCATAAGAAAAATTAAAAATATCATGACGATGAAACGCATGTACGGCGAAGAAACGTTGTGATATATTCAATATCAGTAGGAGAAAGAATCAAAGGCGAGTTAATATCATGAATAATTTCTTTTACAGTTGTGAATAGGCTTGTTTAGCAAATTTTTGTGTCCTTAATATTTTTGTGCAGGGATAAAATATGCAGATATTTTAATATTTGTTGGTTTACAACTATTAGGTATTGAGTGGATGTTGGTTCAAAGTTTCCTGGGAAGGAGATGTTAATGTATTTGCCGAAGATGCGAGGAAAGCTTCCAAAATTTACGGAGTAATAAATATTGGGAAATACAGACCAAAATAATGCATGCAAAATATCAGTTGGTATACCAAACAAACAATGGATGGAACACATGGAAACATTGAAGGGAACCTTATTGTGGTTGAATACTCTTTTGTGAAAGATAAACATAAATCTAGACATAAATATTAACCTAAAATAGCTCAAATTTGTTACAGCATGCCCCCGCTCTCCCAAAGGGCCTCATTGTCTTTATAGCTTACTAGCCTTACTACAGTATGTTATTCAAAGTGTGTTATTAATACATGTTTATTTTCCTGTTTATCACTGACTTGTTTATTATATAGTAACACAAGACTGAAAAGAGCACACATGTACCGTATAAGCCCCATGTTATAACTCCCCCTGTATAAGCCCATCAAAAAATGCTTACAAAAGAAAATAAGCCTTGGCCCAGGGATTATAGTCAGAGGTTTACGGTATTCTTGACTTCCAACCAACCCTTGAGAGTTAGAAGACAATTGACAGCTGCCATCTTGGTGCCAAATTACATGAAAGATAATGAGATCCTTTTGAAAAAATGACACCAACATGACTGTTCAGCCCACATAGCTTCAAGTCAAGAATAGCACTCTCCTTATTTTACAGTACATTTTTCTGACTGGCAATGGCTTATATAGCTTTAGCCATAGCTTTGTTAAGCCAAATAAAAAAAAATACTTGGTTAGCGTCACACTCTCACAAATTTTCAGAGGCGGGCGGGCGGATTTCTTTTTAATTTTTACTCGTTTTTTAATTTTTTAATAGTATTTTTGGAGGGGATGGGGGGCGGTTTTTCCACCATATCGGTGATATTTTTTGTACTGATGTTGCGAAGGCCGCCATTTTGCTTTAAGAACCGTGTATACCCAAGCCTACGCGCTCCTATCGATCAGTATATAGCGCGAAGGTCTGAGCATGAGAAAAATTTCAAATATTAAACTGTTTTAAGCTGTAAAACGAAGAGATTTACATTAAGAAAACAATTCAGAGCCGGCAGGAAATCGAGAGGCGGGCGGTGACGCTAACCAAGTATTTCTTTATTTGGCCTTATTAGCCTGCCTCGCAGACGTCCTTATGGCTCTGAGCCATTTAAGGATGTCTGCGAGGCAGGCTACTTTGTTATCTGCCATATGAAAAAAGAGAATATGTTGTTGTCCAGGGTTTTATAAGCACAGCTATAGCATTTTTCTGCTATTGTCAAGTGATTTCTATAATTTAGCTCCTAGAGGAATAAAAAACTTTTATATTCGGGGTATACAGCTACATGTTTTTTTGTTAAGTAATATATAAATATTATCAAGGGTCAAAACGCTTAAAAATAGCATGCGGTAAGAGTTATGGATCTACAATTAAACTAATATTTAGTCCCGGTCTGCCACATGGGGTTATATACGAGATAATATGTTGCTGTCTAGAGTTCTATAAACACATGGAAGTTAGAGGTCATGATATATAATTTTCAAGCAATTTCTACATCTTAGTCCTAGGGTTTTAAAGTACTAAAACTCGGATAAATTCAATAATTTTTCTGATGGTAAATAAATATTCTGATGGCAGCGTTGTCAGGTAATTCCCCCGTGTAAAACACAAAGGTTGAGGTAATTAAGGGAATTAAAGCGAAATGAACTTGCATAACCAATAGGATTCTAATGGATATGAATGGATATTATTACGGGCGGCCGTGGACATGTTCAGACGAACAGTCATTATTTTCGCTGAGCTCAGCATTTTTTCGCGTCCCACGCCATCAAATGAAGATTGGCTTACTATACGTTGCTGCTAGATACAGAAACATCTTGAGATATGTCCGTATTTTTTAATAAATTTTAAAACATTTGATCCAAGCACAATCTTTTATCGAATTGAGAGTTATGAACTACAATGTATCTTGTCCTATTTGTCGTATTAAGATCACGAAAAAGTTGTTTGCTGCAGCATAATTTAGCAAACCTCATTGATATAAGGAAGCTTATCAAGAATATAAGTTAGAATTGGAACAGTTGTAATATATTTTGCGATAAAAACATGTAGTCGTTATATACGTTGTTATGCGTTGCTAAGTCATTAGCGACGCTTGGGTGCATGCATATATTAACACATTTGTACACTCATCAGGCGGGCGGATCGCGCGGGCGGAAGAGCGGGCTTTGCAGGCAAAAGCTTACACAAGATTTCAGTCTTAAAATACATTTATTTCTTCAAAACGTTTTACAAAATTTAGTACGGTCTACTTCTAAGAGCGTAACGTCTGGTTGTTTTTGTTATTTTTAAAGAGTTCTCATATTCTTTTCTATCCTCAGGTGATTATTTTGGAACATCTTCATGCTTCATTGGAATATATTTCGGTCTGTCGTTTAGTAAAAAAGTTCATAATCCTCTCTTTCCTTCGGTTTCATCATAGCCAAGTCACTTTCTTTCCAATCAGCAGAGTCTACCATATTGTAGAAAAAGTTGCGCTTCAGTCTTGGTCGTTCCTCTTCTGTTGGTGGTGGCGTAAGGAAATTAGGTTTAGGAGTACCAGACACTGGTGGTAGTATTTCCGCTGGTACAGGCGTAGGTGGCACTTGTGGTGGTATCTCTGCAGGCATTAACGGTGATGTTTGAACAGGGGCTTGAGCCGGGACATCCATCTTATTTTTGAATGTGAGAAATCGGTTTAGTTGATCAGAATATAATTTGCTTTTTTCCACAGCGCTAAGTTGTGGTGCATCCATGATTTCTTTCATTTGCTGCTCGGCATCATACATGGCATTTAGAAGCGGTGGTTGACGATAGGATTGTTTTTGTGTAAACTTTTCGATCTCACTGGGAAGTATATTTGTCTTGAGCCGTTGTTGACCATCTGTTGTCGGCTTTAAATCCAACATCAAATACCCGTGAGGTCGGCTTGTAGCATCCTCATAACTCTTCATAAACTCGTGTACTTTTCCCGGATTTATTTGCCTTACAAGCATAGAAATTTGCTGTTTATCTCTTGGTGACTTGAACAACACGATATAATGAGCATTAAGGCTGATATTTCTCATTTCCTTGCCCTGATGAAATATATTTTGGACTATATAGATGATGGACAAATTACGGTGATGTCTTCCTTTCGTAAAAAGATCAGCATTACGTTTATCCTTGCTAGATTGTGCCATGAGATCATCCAATACGATCAAGTTCCGTTGCGATACGTCCAAGTAATCTGCGTTGTCGATGTTTTCGGGGATGCCTTTATTGAACTCGATTCCAGACATCGTTCTTATCATATCAAAATAGGAGGGTTGCCATTGATCATAACACCAGATAATACGTTGAGGAGCAGGACTTATATTTTTCTGAGCATTCTCCAAGAGAGATTTTACCCATACAGTTTTGCCACTTTGTGTACACACAGCTACAATGCAAGTAAATGGGTGTTCCAAAACTGTAACTCCATTCACCGTAAGAGTTTGTTGCCCAAGATTACGAGTTCCATGTGCATGAACAACCTTCTTGTGGCGAAGGAGATTACTCGCATTTGCAAATGTTTTACCACAGATGTCGCACTCATAAGACATGTTTACTTCGCAAGAGTCAAAGTGAAATGATTTAAAGCGAAGGTGAAGAGGTATATTTATCCCGTTTGCTATAGTCATTAAGACTACAGTAAAGACTATGAAAGGCTATAATCTTGATTATGAAGACCATAGTCATGACTATAAAGACTATAGTCCTGACTATGAAGACTATAGTAAAGACTATCAAAGATTATATAGTCCTGACCATGAAGACTACATTAAAGACTATGAAGGACTATGGCCTGGCTATGAAGACTATATAAAGACAATAGTAATGAATATAAAGACTATAGTAAAGACTATAAAGACAGAAGTAAAGACTATGAAAGACTTTAGTCATGACTATGAAGACTATAGTCATGACTATAAAAGACTATAGTCATAACTATGAAAGACTATAGTCCTGACTATGAACACTTTAGTAAAGACTATAAAGACTATAGTAAAGCCTATAAAGACTATAGTAAAGCCTGTGAAGACTATAGTACTGACTATAAAGACTATAGTCCTGACTATGAAGACTACATTAAAGACTATGAAAGATTATAGTAAAGCCTATAAAGACTGTAGTAAAGACTATAAAGATTATAGTAAAGACTATGAAGGACTATAGTCCTGACTACGAAGACAAAAGTAAAAAACGATTAAGACTATAGTCTAGACCTAGTCTGTAGAGGGCGAGCCGACCTTATATAGCGTCATTCTCAACTAAATCTTCATTCCGTTGCTGACCGCCGAACAGAGATGACCAGCAATTTTATCAAACACCGACCGTTTGTGGAGCTCCTGTGTACTTCTCATCAAATTCAACAGCAAGCTCTGTTGAATTCTGCATCTCATGAACAGATTCGCTTTCTATGTAATTGCTTCGAAAACTTTACATATCCTAAAGGAACATTGAACAAACGTGGACTATTTAAAGACGATCTCGCTTACTTAGCGGACAGAAGTAAGAGTTTTATAAAGAAAAGGAAAATTCTTGTTCAGCGCGGGAGTGGTTTTCTAGGATTGGGCCTCTAGAGCCTTGCAGAATTAGTATAAAATAACCATCATCAATTCACATTGTCATTCCAACCATGGACAGCAAGGAAAGATCATTTCCGAGACATTGGCGTGTTGAAGATATACTTGGACACTTAAACGATAATGTTTATAAACACATTGCGGAAGAACTTCTTCACTCCATTCTCACATCTACGGATATTCTCACATGGAATCTTCAAGGGGAAATTGTATACAAAGGACAGAATATACGTGGAACAAATATTGTAGATCTTTTGCAATATACTATTTCACCATATAATACTGAAATTCCGAAACCAGCTGGACTGAATATATTTCTCAAAGGTCTTGCAAAATTAGATATTGATAAAAGCTTAATCGTAAATGGGCATGTCTTTACAATGCTAGCCCATAAGTAGTCCTACCAGGATATACAGTCTGACAAATCCGAGGATGAGGCTGACGACATGGACACAGTTTGTAACGGTTGTAACAAAGATTTAGACATCTCCCATTTGGCCACATGTCCCATATGCAGATGGACAGATTTTTATCCAAATTGTAAGAGGTGTCACTGTACGATCTGTCATTTTCGA
The DNA here is from genome assembly GCA_902702795.2 of Paramuricea clavata. Taxonomy (NCBI): domain Eukaryota; kingdom Metazoa; phylum Cnidaria; class Anthozoa; order Malacalcyonacea; family Plexauridae; genus Paramuricea; species Paramuricea clavata. The sequence goes on from CACRXK020018170.1 coordinate 6,629, forward strand.
CTGTTCGAAGGAAATTTCACGCATGTAATCGCCTGCTGCCAACATTGTCATTGTGATGAAATTATGGATGTTAGTACTGATAAAAGACTTTTTACCATAAAATAGGCTAACAAAGTGATATTTGATCAGTTTACTGTGTGAATTTGAACTGAACACATCAACATGGTGAGAGGTACGCTTGTTGTAGACACAAAACTATTGAAAGACCATTTCTTGAGACAGCAGCGTGGTGGAAATGTCGCTGGGATTTATGGTGCACGTATGCAAAGGGGATATGGGATCGGAAGCATTTTCAAGAGCCTTGCAAGATATGCTATCCCTCTATTCAAACAAGGAGCTAAAGTTGTTGGCAAAAGAGCATTACAAGCAGCCACAGAAGTTGGTCAAGATGTACTTCAAGGAAAAAATGTAAGAGAATCTGTAAAGACTCACAGAGGGAAAATTGTTAAAGACTTTGTTGAGCAAGGAGAAAGGACTCTTCTGCGTCAAACGGGACGTGGAAGCAAAAGAAGGCGAAGTGAACGCAGCAATCTATCATCAGTCAAGAAGCAATAACTGGAAGAAGATCCAAGACGTCCCAAATGGATTAGGAAAGATGAAAGCGACTGCAATGATGAAAGCAGCCACGAAGATGAATCTGAAAGCGAAACATCTCAAACAAGTGACGATTAGAAGCATAAAATAACAAAAACACCTAAACGTTATGCTCTGAGAAGTAGACCGTACTAAATTTTGTAAAACTTTTTAAAGAAATAAATGCAATTTTAAAACTGAAATCTTGTGTAAGCTTTTGCCTGCAGAGCCCGCTCTTCCGCCCGCGCGATCCGCCCGCCTGATAAGTGTACAAATATATTGTACGTTAATATATGCATGCACCCAAGCGTCGCTAATGATTTAGCAACATATAACGACGTATATAACGACTACATGTTTTTATCGCAAAATATATTACAACTGTTCCAATTCTAACTTATATTCTTGATAAGCTTCCTTATATCTATGAGGTTTGCTAAATTATGCTGCAGCAAACAACTTTCTCTTGATCTTAATACGACAAATAGGACAAGATACATTGTAGTTCATGACTCTCAATTCGATAAAAGATTGTGCTTGGATCGAATGTTTTCAAATTTATTAAAAAATACGGACATATCTCAAGATGTTTCTGTACCTAGCAGCAACGCATAGTAAGCCAATCTTCATTTGATGGCGTAGGACGCAAGAAAATGCTGAGCTCAGCGAACATAATGACTGTTCGTCTGAACATGTCCACGGCCGCCCGTAATAATATCCATTTATATCCATTATGATCATATTGGTTATGCAAGTTCATTTTGCTTTAATTCCCTTAATTACCTCAACCTTTGTGTTTTACACGTAGGAATTACCTGACAACGCTGCCATCAGAATATTTATTTACCATCAGAAAAATTATTGAATTTATTCGAGTTTTAGTACTTTAAAACCCTAGCACTAAGATATATAAATTGCTTGACAATTATATATCATGACCTCTAACTTCCATGTGTTTAAGTTTTTAAATCTTGCGAGTTGGGCTTGAACCAACGACCTAAGGAACTACAGTCCTCCGCTCTACCAACTGAGCTATCGCAAGAGCATGTTTTAGTCATGCGAAGAAACAATCAAAATACATGTGTATTTAGTCGCGCAATTCCTAACATCTGGCTCAGGCTATACAAAACATCAGTAGTTTTGCAAAACATCTCTGTTAAAATTTTTTTACAGCTTTAAAATATAATATCATTAATATGTAAACTCATGAAAGTGTCTCATGCACAAAACGTAAAATAAAGTGTTTCAAAAACGTCTTTACGCCAAAAAATGATGCTATCTATCCATTGGGATACACTTAGTTATGCAAATTTTTTGTTCGCCTAACCCTTAATTATCTACACGGCACCTACGATAAAGTCTGCTTATCGATATCGATTTCATTTTGTCTCAACTCGTCAAAAATTACATTTATATTATTCATCTCACCAGAGAACCTCTCCCGTTAGAGGTTAAAACCCAAATGAGAAAAAGTTATTTATCTCAATAACATACATAACACATTCATGGTGATAAAAACAACACCATCAAAGAAATTATTGAGTTTATCCGAGTTTTAGTACTTTAAAACCCTAGCACTAAGATACAGAAATTGCTTGACAATTATATATCATGACCTCTAACTTCCATGTGTTTATAGAACTCTAGACAGCAACATATTCTCTCGTATATAGACCCCATATGGCAGACCGGGACTAAATATTAGTTTAATTGTAGATACATAACTCTTACCGCATGCTCTTTCTAAACGTTTTGACCCTTGATAATATTTATATATTACTATAACAACAAAACATGTAGCTGTATACCCCGAATATAAAAGTTGTTTATTCCTCTAGGAGCTAAATTATAGAAATCACTTGACAATAGCAGCAAAATGCTATAGCTGTGCTTATAAAACCCTAGACAACAACATGTTCTCTTTTTTGATATGGCAGACCGCTATTTAAATTTTAGATATGGGAACGCTAGCAACATCTGTAAATGTAAAAAATCCTCAAACCTCCAATCATAGTAAATCGACATTAATCCCTCTATTTCAGAAACTATTTGTAATGCTAATCGATCACCTGCCACATTTGGCCCAGGGCTGCCCGCGTTAATTGGTCGCTCTACCTGGCGTCATAAATTTTGCATACTAATTACTTTCGGAGCAACGTGACGTCATTGGCGGCATCCCTTTGTACTCCAGAGGGGGGCTTTACTACTTTGGGATTTTCCAAAGTACGAAATTTCGCGTATTTGTTTTAAATTATGCGGAATTTTTCTTTTTTTCCGCAAAATCTTGATGCTTTCCCAAAATATGTGCAAAAATAAAAAAGCTTGCGCAAAAATTGCGGTAAAAATCAAGCCGTGCGGATTTTCTTTCAATACTACATTCGCAAAATCTGGTTAAAAATATTAAAAGCGAAAAAATTCGCATTTGTTAACGCATATTCCATATTTTAAAGTAAATTTTGCGTCCGATTACAAATATCCGCAGAAAACATGAAATTAACCAGGAAATGTTGACTCCACAGCGCAAATATCGGTTTGGTTGTCGGATTATACGGAATCTTTGTATTCTACTATTTCTTCCGCAAAAACGTGATAAAAAACAAGGTTTTAAGTATAAGATTCTCTAAATTAATAAAAGACAACGGAATATTGATCATTGGAAGATGTAAAAGGGTTCAGAATTTCTGAACCATGAAAATCTGAAATCAATGAACATAAGCGGAATATTTACGGTGAAGAAAACTAAAGGGGTTCAAAATTTCTGAGCCCTGAAAATCTAAAATCAATGTATATAAGCGGAATATTTACGGTGAAGAAAGCTAAAAGGGGTTTAGAATTTCTGAACCCTGAAAATCTGAAATCAATTAATATAACTGAGCGGAATATTTCATTACGGCTAAGAAAACTAAAAGGGGTTCA
>CACRXK020018172.1:0-10117 GCA_902702795.2 Paramuricea clavata
GACCAACCCATGTAATAAACTTATCCCCCAACCTTTTACCCATGAACACGATCTAAGAACAACAAATAATCTACCATATGTTGTATCGTATACTAAAAGACACCGGCAATCCTTTATACCTAGAGCTATATCCCTTTTTAAAACAGTCCTAAATTAATTTTATAGAATATATAACTAGTATAAACATTTTTAGCAACATTGATGTAAATAATAATACAATTTCTTCTTATCAATTTTAACCTTAGCACTTCTTGTAAATCCATTGTACTTTTCTAACCAAAGATGGATATTAAATGTTATTATTATTACATCCCACGTATCCGAGAAAATATGTATTATGTGACATAAGAGAGTCAACTCAAGGCGTGAGAGGGGCTACAGGGCATAGCGCCTAGCTAGCGCCTGTATTACGACTAGCGCCTGTATTCTAAAAGCTCTCTCAGACTCGCATTTAAAGAGTGGAGGCTCCTATTCTCAATAGCTGGAGGGTTAGTATCGTACCTTACTATGTGACTACTCACCCACCAGCTATTCAAAAACAGCATTGACACTCAAGCGAATCTTAGATTGAACCTCCACTCTTTGAGTATGAGTGAGTTTTTAGAATACAGGCGTAAGAATCATCGAGACAGGATCGATGTTACTTCTATACGGGGCTATCACTACTCACAAGCAAGGAATGAACAATATATTACATCAAAGTTACCTCTTGCCCATTATTCATTAGTCTCACATCATCAGTTTGAAATCTTGTGGATCATAACTGTTCACACCTAAATCTGCATAATGAATGTTTAATCTCCCGAGTTATTCAGCAATTATTGGGCAAGGACCTTGTGTGCATTAATAGATCTCTACTATATAGATCTGATCAAGCAGGGTGTTTAGGATGAAGTGACGTATAAGCATTTTCAGGTATTCAACCAGCCAATACAACCATGTACTGAATTTACAAGAGTAGAAGTTAACTGTTTATTGGACGAGAAAACTAACTACTTTATTTACTCTTTAGGTTAGTCCGTAGACATATTTTTATGGCAACTTTTAACAATTTCGCAAATGTTAGCGGCTTGCTTTGGAGTATTAACATTACATGCATATTTTTTAAAGTGACTTGATGCATTTTTTACAAATTAAATGGAAAAAAACGCGGTTTAGATCCGTATTTTTGGATTGCAAAACAGACAGTTTCTTACTTATATCTAAACGTTTTAGCTTTTTCACAGCGGTTACCTAACTCCATTGTTATGGCAAAATTGACGTTTCAATGTCCAAAAAAACTTCAGTAATATAATGTTATGTGTTTGGCGTCTAGACAACAACTGACTTCATTTACTCTATCTGGATATATACACTAGCTGATTATGACTAATTTAAATATATTACAACTCTCCCTTAATAATCAAAACTAATTAGTCATGCCAGTTCAAGTTCGATGTACTATAATCTATACTTAACTAGGTCTAACTAGGACTACCTATTTAACTAGGACTAAATGTTTGAACGGTTTTGGATACTTGTTCTACCGCTTCTGCTTGTATATACTGCATGCTTACTCCTGTTCTCAAATTGTTCAACTATTTCTCTCTTCTTACACAATTTTAATTGAATTGTCAGTTTCCTCAGGTTGTCCTACTGTTGCTGCAATTTCTTTTTCTTTATATTTAAGTTGCCAGCTATACTGCTCCGATTTCAGCAAATGGCATTGATTCCTTCGATATCTTCAGAAGTTTGTACTATATAACTACGTTTTTCATTTGCATTCCTCGTAACAGTTGCTGGTTTACACGTTTTCCCATCTCACATTCTTACATGATCTTCGTTCTCAAGTGTAGGAAGACTTCGAGCCTGTTTATCATAATAGGATTTCTGTTTTTGTTGTGTCTTTTTTTGATTCTTCTGAAAAACTTGTACATCAAAGACTTCAGGTTTGAAGTGCTCAGGTAATGATGGAATGATAGATCTTAAATTGGGACTCATCAGGAGTTTGTGCTGGACTTGCGAATCCATCGACTGGGGTGTTTCTGTTTTCCAGTATGGCCAGGCATGGATTTTGATGACTACTTAAGACCTCTGATAATAACTTCTTTACCGAATGCAGAGTCTTTTCAATTCGGTTAGTCTATTACAACTTCTGGATTATCTAGCAGTAATAAATTTACGTGGTGCATGTTTTCACAAAGAAAAGTATTATATTTCTTTAATCTGTTCTTCGGAACAACCGCTGACTTCTTTACTTGACTTCAGACTGGAGCCTTAATAAGATTTAACTGGTTACACATTTCCAAACTGAGAACTGCATGTTCTGCTGTCGTTTCGACGTGGTAGAACTCCGTCTCTAACTCTTTCACTTTATACGATCATGGTAGCATGCATGTTTCGTGACTGATATCTTTTCTCCCCTATGCCCTGTCAATTTGGTATTGGTTGCTTTCATTCTTACGGCTTTTGATATTTTCTTATTGTTGGGCATAATATTTACCGCTGCTCCAGTATCTAACTTTACGCGAACTTTTTCATTTAATACCCTGACAACAGCAAGAGCCTCTGTGTCCTTTACCGCTTGACTTTCCAAAATATTCACAATCTCAAGAACAAAATCGTCATTTGAATCTAATCGGTTTGACTCTAACCGCTTTGTTGCTGTGACGTATTTGTGTGGTCCTAGACTTTGCTTTGGGTATGTACGACGCATCTTCTGACATTTGTAACATTCTTTGCCGTACGCGGGATAGTTTCGTACTTCATTTCTGCCACAATTTTTGCATGGCACGTCATTTGATTTCTTTGTTTTTCTCCCTTGCACTTGTTTACTTCTCCAGTTTCTATCGCTTGCACTCTATCTTTGTTTTGCCCTGTCAGGCTTTTGTTCACAGCGCCTATTTCGTTGATTCCCCCTGGAATAATTTTATTTATTGTTGAGTAACTTATGAGACCGGCTAAGTAATGTCATTTTTTGAATTGAATTTGAATTTAATGAATTCGCCATTTTTAATGACAGGTGAAGGACACAGAACCATTAGTCCCAATTGAAGGCCTACACCGGAAATATGTGCCTAACCCACCCTGTCAACTTTCCCTATGGGAGGAAACCGGAGTACCCAGAGAAAACCCACGACCTTCGGCAGAGCGTTGACTTTTTACTCTTTTCACATGAGGACTGGGTTCGAGTCACATTGGGAAATTCTCATCGAGATTTGAACCTGCGACCTTAGAGGTGAAAGGCAAGTGCGCTAACCACTTGGCCACCGAGGCCCCTACTTTTTTCTAACGTTATTTCTGATTAGTCTATCTCTTAGTTCATCCGACTCAGGCATTAAGATATCTTTTACAGGGCCGTCTGACATAATAGGGAGTTTCCGAATGTAAGACGGCGACGTCTGGACGACGGCTAAAAAAACTGTTCGAAATAAATAATTCTATGGAAATTTTGTCTTGTATTATTTTTCGTACAAAATTAAAATAGTTTCGAACGGGTAAAACAGAGCTTTAACCTTCAAAGCAATTTTGTTCAACTTCGCTAGAAAAACTACCTGTCAAGGCGTGAACTTCTAGCGTTCTATACAAGACATGGAAATATTCATTTTGCCGTTGTCAACAGAGTTTGGACGACGTCTAAAACTCCTGCTAGACGTTTAATTATTCATTTCTTTTGTACTATAGGATTAATGTCATTGTATTGATAGCCGTCGTCCTGACGTCGCCGTCTTACATTCGGAAACTCCCTAATGTCCGGTGACGTTGAGTTTGGGTCGAACATATCTCCGATGACCTTCAGTTCAGTTTTGACTCGGACATAAGTCCGAATGACACAAATGATTAAATAATTTGTTTCTTTCATACGTATTTCCACGCCAAAGTTAACTTGCTTGCCAGAACAGCAGTATTAAGAAAGACTTCGATTTCGAGCGAAATGCTCGCCGCCCCGCGTTCGACTACATTAAAACAACATTTCCAGTTCACCTTCTGTACAATAGTACTCTGATTTTCCATTTAATTTAACATACAAGCTTTTGGTCCTGGACTAGGGTACATTACGTCGGACAAAGCACGAGGTTGCAGTTCGGTCCGACACCAATACACTCGGGTCGGACAAACAATAAACCTCAGTTTCAATTTGGTTGGATAGAATGTCCGGTGGTTTCCTCTCTACGTCGGACAATTTTATGAATGGGTCGGACAATGTCCGTGACCGACCGATATTTTAAGTCCTGCGACTGAATTCTAGCAACCAGTTGGCTTTAATTGTTGTTAAGTCATTTACGAGATCGCTATATTCACACCAGCTAGGGTGCTAAAGTTTTTAATTCTGCTATGCAATGGTCGACTGATTCTCCTGGATTTTGCCGTTTTGTGTTAAACTTATGCCGTTCTACAATCAGATTTCCTTTGGGTTTGCAATAATCTTCAAATTTCTTCAATAAGCCCGCTACAGTTATACCGTCTTCGTCTGCAGGGTCAACTTTGTCATCTCCCAGACCCAAGCATTAAATATTTCTCGTCCTGCTTCGCCAATCGAGAACCCAAACCTGACACCATGTTATAATGTTATGTGTTTGGCGTCTACAGGGTGTATCAAAAACATACTAGCATTTCAATGTCTGTGCTATTTATTTTGCTTCTGGAATTTGAAAATACATTCTAATTAGATAGATAGATATTTAATAAATTTCTCCCTAAAAGGGTTTTTCAGACATTATTTACAGTTACATGCATGCCGTAATAATTATGGTTACAAATATAAGTTTAAACAATTATCAAAGACTATATACAAAGTTTAGTTGGTTATACTAAGTGTTATCTTTTGCAAGCAAATGTTTTTTAAGTGCTACTTTAAAAATTTTAAGTGAAGTGCAGTTTTTGAAGTTCTTCTTATCAATTAACCGCGTTAATAGAAATTAAAATAACACAAAGTTTTTTGTAGAGTATTGCAGAAAATTAATTATCATTTCGACTGCGATTGGGTCAACTATTGTGTTTACGCACGCTTGGAATCAATTAGTTCTGAATCATGCAAGTTCAAAAAACATTGTATTTCAAAGGGTTTGCAAGTTTTTTGATACACTCTGTAGATAATATCTGAATTTATTTACCACATCTTAATCCCCGAGCCGACGGCGCGAAGTGCCGTGCGAGGGTACTAATTCCCCCGGCTATTTACACCCGTGGAAACGAAAGCATTAGCCAAGTCTAACGTTCATCAATGAGCGCGGGCGTGGGTTACCGTGAGTGGTTCGGTGGTTCGGTGGGTGGTCATCCTCACTGATCTCAAAAATATGGCGGACTGTCATGAATAGCGGACACTGATTGGTCTAATTTAAAGTTTGCATTATAACGACTGTCGACTGTATGACGACAGCGAAATAGCAAATATTTCTTTATTTGATGATTGATAAATTTCTTGCAAATATATCTAATTTTTGCTTGCATTTTTGCAAGATTTTGTAAATTTCAAGAAAGAAAGGGCGAAAGAATCGGCTAAAAGAAGGGAGCCGACGCCAACGAAGGTAACTTTGTTTTAAATATTGATTCTATAATTGCTTTAAAACCCGACGGCAGCTTTGGCCCTTTGGCTTTGCATATATGAAACAACTAAACAAGACAGCATATAATTTCAGTGTATTAATAATATTGATTCCCTTTTTTATTATATTGATATTTTTAAATACAAAAGAAAGCAAAGTTATTTGCATGCGAGAATTTGAAATCATTTTATTGCAAACTCAAAGTTTATCGATAAAGAACATATTTATTTATAAAGAACATTTTTAAACGTTTTGCGAAGCTTTTGTGGTTGAATTTTACCTTAAATTGACCATTTGCGTAATAGACTAAATTGACTGAAAATTGCAAATTTTACAAGGCTATATTTTCCGCATTTTACAACATTTTGCAACGAAACTTTGGAATATTACTAATTTTGTGATGCTCCTTCAAACTGTGATGAAATTTTTGTCTAGACTTGTTTAGTTCAAAATTTAGTCTATTACGCAAATGGTCAATTATATGTAGGGAAATTGATAATTTTGTAATTAAAAGTGATATTTTTAGGCGATTTGTAAGAATATTCTTAAAAAATTATCGTGTTACCATGACAACAACTTTGGATACTTCATGTTCGGAAAATACAATGGTTTTGTCAGCAAGGCGAGGGTTTCTGCATGCATGCATGTATTTTCTAGTATATACAGTACACTAGGTGATTATGCTAATTTAAATATACTACAGGTGACTCCACTTTGTCCCATTAAGTGCTTTCTTTTGGCATGTTGAATTATGATTTTATAATCTTTTATTTACTTAAACAAAATTCTAAACAATCAAATTCACGTGGCCTTCAAGGATGTTCTTAAATACTTTGTATACATTGCTTTGCGTAGTGACGTAATTTTGTAATTCGCTGTCAACAAAAAAATATACGCAGAAAGTAATGTTTCTTTATTGTCCATTGATTTTGATTTTTAGCACAGGTTCTTTAAAACAAAAAAATTAGTTAGCCCCCCAAAACCTTGTTTGTCTTGAGGATTTTACTATGTTGTTTTCCCGAATCGAGCTAGAGTCATTATAGAAAGTGTTTGAGAGGGTTAAAAAGTGGGCGAAAGGGTAAAACACGGATGGCCCACTAAATTGCACTTAACGCGTGCAAATGATTCTGCTTGAATAGAACATAGAGTTATTAAATACTAACAATCAGTTGATGAATATACGTAAGTATGCTCCATTGTGAATGATGGTTTATATATGTCATGTGTTTTTAGGGTATCGGTGGAAGATTTAAAAGTCAAGCTATCAATTCAGTGAGTGACAATTTGCTTAAAGCTGGGGAACTGTTAAAGGATATAAACCCATCGAGGCGAAGTTGTTTAACAACATTCACAGAATGTTTTGATCTGGTTACATGGTTAAGAGAGAGCATAAAAGGTAATGAGCCAATGCAGAATTAATATTGTCAGCGGCAATGCTGCATATGCTGGTTATTTGTGTAAATAGCCTAGATTTATCTGTCTTTTCTTCTATATTAAATTAATGGCTCTCAATTAGCACTTTAATTGTATGCTAGATACGCCTTGATGTCGATAATATTTAGAGCTGTCATTCCAGGCCTGAAGATAACAAGATATGGAGGGTCAGTCAGTCTTGTCTCTGAAGTTGCCGGACTGCTCAGCAAAGTGCACCCTGGAATATTAGAATATATGGTTGACAGATTTTGTGTAACATATTATCTTCTTTTGAACTCCATTGCAGATGAACAAGAGCTTAAAGTATTTGTTGATTTGGCGATGATTTCAGCTGGGGAAGATGATATGGAAATTGACCGAATTTCGTGCATGCACACCAGTTGTCTTGGGTTTGGATCATTAATATTTGGTTACAGAACAGATCATGGTTTTGAAGAATTAATGCGACTTTGTCAACCGGTGTGGCAAGCCGTTGACACAAATCCAAGCATTCAAGAAAAATTGGTGAGCTGTTTTGAAATTTGAAATGTTTAATTTCACTATCGTTCTTAACTGATCTTCCCAATTTCAGGAGTGTAGACTGTCGCTTACATTGCCCATATGCTTAATAAGCATAAGTTATGCTCATATTCTCAATAGTTATATAGATACAGTTTTATTTTTTAAGGTAACACAGGGATGCAAGCTCGTTTAGTATGCATGCAGTTAATTAACAACTAGACAACGAAGCCGAGTTGACTATCAGCGAATAGTCAACGAGGCGAAGCCGAGTATGGAAAGCGATTTGGTGCAAAATTCAAGCTTTAAAATTCTACCAGTTTCAACAAACGCCGATCAACATCAACCACCTTTTTATAATACATTCAACAAACCGATTCAACGTCAACATTAATTCCGTTCCAAATTCAACTATTCAAAAAGCCTTCTATATTAACACCGATTTTTGTTTCACAACCAAGACGAGTTTCCTGCTTCAGAAGCATGTTTAGTAGCTCAAGATCAACATTAAAATTTGTGCCAGATTCAAGCAAGCAAAATTTCAATCAGCAAAACTCGAAACGCTGTCAACAAAACCCGAAACGCTGTCAACAAACCCAGTGTTTCCACTCCCAAAAAATAATTTGCTTCTCTTTAACCCAAAATTTCCTTTTTTCCCGAATTTTTTCGCAAAATTTCCTTCCAAAAATTTCCTTCCAAAATTTTTATCAAAATTGACAGATTTATCTGGTAATTAACATCAAAATTCTAGTATTGAAACACACTATATTAATCTATAGTAGATAACTCTGTATTTTGCAGGTTAATTAAATTCAGTTCATCTTCATCATCCTCTAATATATGTCCTCCCATGGAATTTCCCTCCCATTAAATTTACTCCTCCCTCTGGAAATTCCATGTGAGAATTACTCCTCCCCTTGGAATTCCAGAGCCTGGACCCCCCTTCCCTGGAAATTCCAGGGTTAATGCACCCCCTCCCCTGGAAATTCCAAGGTTAATGTACCCCCCCTGAAAATTTGAAAGTTAATGCACCTCTCCCCTGGAAATTCCAAGGTTCCTCAACAGGGGGGTGCGGATAATAATTGGAATAGCGCATTTGAGTTTCCTCATTTCTAAATCATGATCAACAATGACAACATCGCCATCATTAATAGATTCATTTTTTGCTCTAATAAACTCGAGTAAGTCGAATTCTATAAAAACAAATGATACAATCAGGAACAATACGTTAGAAAAGCTGCAATCTTGGACATAACTGGTTGAGACTATTTTCCCCCTATAGAAAATTTACGTATTTTTATGATAAACTCCATGTTGAATCATGTTACCATTCTTAACCCCCCGCTCCCTTAACTCAATGTTGAGTTTGTATCATGGTATATTACCAAAAGTTGTTGCGGCGGCGTTCACAACATTGAACTGGGGGGGGGGGGGGGACAAAGTTTGTTTTGTCAATGTTCAATAACTTTGTAATATTAGCTGGAATGGTCTCAACGGTTTTGTCCAAGATTGTCTGAAGCACACTGAATTTAATTGTGCATTATAACTCAATCTTTTTTAATTTTCTTCCACTCCAGTAGTCTGAAAGATGGATATACACGTTACTTCTTGTTTTTCGAGCAATATATATATTTGTTTGCATGAAAAGCGAGCAATATAATGCCTATTTGAACTTGTCACATCCTAAAATATACGCATGAAACGCATGAATTTTTCTTGTTGTTTCATCTAAAATATATAGTTTTCTACTGCCAGAAGCGAGTAATATCATGTTACTACGGCATAGAGGTCAAGACACATGCATTGGGATTTAATTCAATTATGTAAATATCACGTTCAAGTGTTGCTGTGTATACTAGGTATTTTTTGTAAGATGACGTCATTTGTTCTATAGGTTATCAGCCTCAAACTTGCTTTTAAAACTTATAATTTAACCCGACATTTTGTATATGACGGTTAACCAAGTATAATCTTTATCGTGGTTTGATAAAAGAACGGTAAACAGGCCATTACAACGGTAAACGGCGACTCCAATTTAAAACAATGACTAGACCTATCATTTACTATAAAATCTTGCTGCTATCCCCGTTTACCGTTGATATCACATCAAATCTTTTCGTTAATCGTTTGAAATGTTCTTATATATTATTATAAAAGGTTTTTATGCTCCAAAAGTCGTGGCGATATACTCGCATTTCTTTACTATGGCCAATTTGAACATGGTACAGGCGACCCTTTGTTCCTCGTGGGGGGTCGCCATACTATAATAACCTGTGAAAAGTGCCGATTGCCTATATGAAAATAGCTGTGTAGACAACGTTTAGCATGTCCATGATTCCATTTCTTTTTAAACTCTGTAGCTATGTTCTGTAGCAGTAGCTAATTGATTCAAATGGACCAGGGAACGTTCGCACGTTAGAGTGAATAGCCGTTTTCTGAGCAAACCATGTTATCGAGTTTGACCGATTCGGTTACTTTTAGTGTTGGATATGTTTTTACATTCACTATACGAAGCTTTCAATGATGATATGGAATAAGGTAGAAATCAAGTTTACCAAAAGTCCAATAAATAATTTACTTTCATCCAGACGTGTATTATGTCCTCCTAATTAATTTCCCTTCACTTACAATATAAATATAGATTTTGCACCGCCTGGAAT
>CACRXK020018173.1:0-10117 GCA_902702795.2 Paramuricea clavata
GGTTTACGAAACACAAACAGTGCTCAATACCATATAGATAGAGCGTAATATAGTTTTTCGTTTTACCTCAAAAACCACAACAGTCTGTTTCATCCGTATAGGAATCATCAGGTGGTGAACTGGACCACCTGATGATTCCTATACGGATGAAACAGACTGTTGTGGTTTTTGAGGTAAAACGAAAAACTATATATATATATATATATATATATATATATATATATATATATATATATATATATATATATATATATATATATATATATATATATATATATATATATATATATATATATATATATATATATAGCTTAAGATTTTGGTTTACGAAACACAAACAGTGCTCAATACCATATAGATAGAGCGTAATATAGTTTTTCGTTTTACCTATATTTGTTATATAAAGTATAGTGCATTATGTACTGTTTAATAAACGAGCAGGAGTGTTTTATTAGGTTTAAAGCCACGAGCGCGCAGCGCGAGTGGCTTTAGACCTAATAAAACACGACCTGCGAGTTTATTAAACGGCTTCAAACACGACTACAAATTCAATAGATTTACTGCCTTATTAGTATTCTTTATATAAAAAATACTAATGAGGACACGACTACAATAGATACTGCCTTATTAGTATTCTTTATATAAAGAATACTAATTAGGAGTGTTTTATCAGGTTTAAAGCCACTGCACGTGACATATTATGGTTAACATGATTTGCCAATAAGCTTATGAATTATTAATGAGTGTTTGAAGTACATTTAAAAAAGGCATTAATAATTCACGAGGAAAATACAAAAGAAATTAATGTTTAATCAATGAGTTCAATGTTTGTAAATCGGATAAAGATTTGTCCTGATTTACATAAACTTCAGCCTTGACTTTCTCGGCTTAGACAATGTTTATTTTTAAAATTACTTCGCCAATGAATGAACTCATAAGATGGGTCATTTTTCGCATCCGATCTGTATCTGATATACAAACTCTCTCCTTCGGCTCGAGTTTGTATATCAGTGACAGATCGGCTGCTCATGTTTTATCTAGTACAGATCGGCTGCTCATGTTTTATCTATAGTATACTTGTTTTTGTCCTGTTATGTAAAGTACTGTTTCATCGGCAAAGCAAAAGTTTATAAATTAATCTTCGCTCCTATTGTATAAAGCACACTCGCGGCCCTGGGATTCCCTAGCTTTGAACAGTGAAAGACGGCCACACGAAGCAATAAAAGCTTGAAAGAATGAGTTAACTACAAGCAGCGTCCGAACATGTGCCCTGCAAAGAATATATAATTGCTCGCAGTTTAAAACATGTTAATTTAACTATACTGTATAGTGTTTGGCATAAAGTATTATTTATCGACGTGATTAACCCAATGGACACTGGGTGTCAAAATGAGATGGAAAAATGTCCGACAAAATTTGAAAGTTTCTGATCAAATTTCATTTCGACGGGTTCCTCACAAATATTAGAGAGGTTAAGATACCCCGGTTCCGGTTTACGAGTGATATACACGTACAAGTACCCGTAAATCGGGGAACAACTTGTAACTTAAGAAATACAAGATATTTCGGCGTGTGAAAACCGATCAGAGAATGGTAACTTTCGCTGTTGAGGTTCGCATAAATTGTTGAAAACTTTGACGAGCATATATGCATTATTTATTTGGGTAAGATGTTGAAAAATTTTACTATTTAAAGCTCACATATGTAGTAAACAGAAAACACCCGTACCCGTTTGTCTTTTACGTGTAGACCTTGGTTTACCGCGGGAAAACAGGTAGAAATTACGGGCAAAAATGCTGACATTAACAAAAATTGGCAAACAAAATGCATGGCGATACTCGTATACCCGTAAATCGGACCGGGAATCTTTAAAACCTCTCTATTAAATTAAACGTTATTTCGGGCGCTGCAGCAGAGTCCAAAACAAATCTGTATTTGTATTGTGTTTATTTTCTTTATTGCATGGCATGACTTTAATACGTACAGGCTTTGCTCATGCTTTACATAGAAACTACAACGTGCTATTCACAAGAAACTAAGTATATAAACCTAAATGGAATAGTGTGAAGATTTAAATTAGTTAATCGTCGACATTCATGGTTTCAAGGCGTTCCGTGATGTCTTTCGGCAAAACAAGGATACACAAAGTGTGATAATAAGAATATCGCTTCATTGTCGTTTGATTTTATTATTTCTACCGATAAATTCTGATGTCTTTGGTATGCAAGTTTATGTGTTACTGATGCAAAGAACATTTTGTAAGCTGTTGAGGAAGTTGAGAAACTTTGTTCCTGGTGGGGGTTCAGCGATGACGGCCGCTTTGATTATAAACCTTGAAGTATTTTTTTTTTAAATTAGCTTTGCCAACTTACCACAACAGCATATGCTAATGGCCGTTCCCCCTTTTAAGTGAAATTTTGATCTAGACTAGCCTGGACAAAAATTTCATCACAGCTTGAAAGAGCATCACAAAATTAGCAATATTCCAAAGTTTCGTTGCAAAATGTTGTAAAATGCGAAATATCAGATGATCAAACTGATTATCACTATCCCGTTTGTATTAATACAAAATGACTAAAAAACGGCAAACTTCGCAAGGCTATATTATCCGCATTTTACAACATTTCGCAACGAAACTTCGGAATATTACTAATTTTGTGATGCTCTTTCAAGCTGTAATGAAATTGTTGTCCAGACTTGTCTAGATCAAAATTTCACATAAAAGGGGAAAGGTCTATTGCTGTGGGCCCTTTTTGCCTAACCCACCGGACCCTGTCAACTTTTCCTGTGGGACTGTTCAATAAACGAGCAGAACACAGTGTTTTATTTGGTTTAAAGCTTTATACCTAATAAAACACTACCTGCGAGTTTATTAAATCGCTTCAAACACGACTCCAAATTCAATAGACATATACTGCCTTATTAGTATTCTTTATATAAAGAATACTAATTAGGAGAGTTTTATCAGGTTTAAAGCCGCTGCACGTGACATATTATGATTGGCATGATTTGCCAATATGCTTATAAATTATTAATGAGTGTTTGAAGAAATATTTCTCGACAGCCATTCAATGTAAATTATTTTCTGTTCAACGTCACAGCCAACGCCGAAACCCACAGTTTCAGATTTTATCACATCCCTACATCCGGTATTTGTTTTGACGCCCCCCCCCCCTCCCTCCCAAGTCTTGAACCTCATTGTTGAAGTCCTGAATGAGAGGATAAATTATTAAAACGCAGAAAGCAGACCCGACCACCTTTTAAGCCGACACAAATCATCCCATTTGAGGCACATGCTATAACCCAAACATCCTGGTCGAAATGAAACTCTTCAATAAACAGTCCATTGCGTAGATTCCACAATTTCAGCGAATTTTCATCGAAAGCGGCCGACAAAAGAAATTCACCTCCTGACACCAATGCCAACGCTCGGATATAATGTGGGTTTGCGTGAAAAGGAACTCTATGGAGTACCGTTCCACTTTCCAAATTCCAAATCAGCATGGATTTCCCATCTAAAAATTATAATATTTATAATATAGCATTTGTAAATTCTGAATGTTGATTGGCTAAGAACCGTGTTGACATAACTCAATGCCAACACAGAAAATTTCCCGCCGCTCTTTAAATATAAAAGCGTACTGCTGAAATTTCAGTAAAACGTTTTTAAAATGGTCAATTTTTTTTAAGCTTTTCGCATTGGAGACGACGGAGAAAACCCACAGAAAGTTTGCAAATTTAGAAGCAAGCGATTTAGACGAGTTATTAGAGCTATTTCAACAATAAAAAGTTATTTTAATGTTGTACTTTATATTTCTTTGTACTATATTGTAAAGAAATGTAAAACTTTTTCCTGTATTGATATTTACTGTAGTTGTATCAACAACTGGGGAAACTCGAAATTGTGGGAAAACACCCTGCCCTCCGGGCACAATTTCTCGTTTTCCCAATTTCCACTCGCGTTGATAAACTGTATATCAACACAGAAAATGTTTTATATTTGTTATATGTAAAGGAAATGTTACACGAGACAATTTTTGCTGCAACTTGCAAAGCAATCTTGGATTTATATCCGCGTAATCTAAATAATTGTCACAGAAATTGTGAACATGGCCCGCAATCTACTTTATCGACACTTTCTTTACATAATATATCTCGGCAGAGTAAACCGTGCGTCATGCGCAACATTTCCCTGCAACTCCTTTTTAGATAACATTGCTCAATATGTCCAAAATTGTGTTGCAAGTTGCAGCAAAAATTGCTTCGAAGGGGCCGCGGGTGACAGATATGGTTAGGGTGTTGCCTCTACAGGGTATTTTCCTATGATATTTTCGTGGGTTGGGTCATTTCCCTGTGGTTGTGCTCTACGGTGCTTCTAACAACCTCGTTTCTACGCCTCTATACATGCAGCGCAATGAATGCGTATACGGCAGGTTAGGGAGCATGAGATAAACAATGCTAGCTGTGCTTTTCGCCGGAAACTCCAGTTTTCCTCCCTTGCCGACCTTTGGGCTAATTCTCGAGAAATTTGGCGACTACACCCTATGCAATGGAGGTTAAATAAATAAAAATAATATATAATCATTTACCCATCAAGGCCACATGGTTGAAAGCATTGTTAACACATTTTACGATGTATCTTGTCGAAACACTAAACTTCTCAGTCCTCAAGCCCTCGTTCAAACTCCACTTTACTACTCCAAGCCAAATCTGCAACCTGCGCCAAGAAACAGCAATGAGGCAGTCATTCACTGCACGTAATGCATAAATTCCACCACCATAAAATTCCAAGTCGTACGTATTTACGATACCAGCAGCGTTTATTCGATAAACCTGTCAAGGTAATAATAATATACTTTAGTATTTTTGCACAAGTGAACATAACAAATCCTGCAAATTGATTGGTCAAATTTGACGTATTAAGCTGTTATATTCACCTATAGGTGAATATAACAAAACCGAAATTTTCAAAATGGCGGCTAGCGTTGTGTGGGCATTATGCTGATAAGCTAAATTTAAATAAATTCAGTCCCAAAAAACAGAAAAATACTAAAACAATTATTCGCCCCAGGCTCGGTGATTATCGGGGAATATTCACCTCGACTTCGTCTCGACATTAATTTTGAACAATTTTATTCGTTGCACCGTGCCTAGAGGTGCAAAATAAAATCAGTAAACGGACGTATATTATATAAATCATGGGTTTTCAACTTGGGGGACATGTCCCCGAGAGGGGACATTTGGCAAATTCCTAGGGGACACAAACTGGTCTAGGACTGAGAAAACAATAGTTGAATACAATAGTTGAATACAATAGTTTGTACTATAAACATGTTTGCTTGACTTTCTATCTATTATTTAAAATTTAAATCATTTACTATTTTACTAACTATTTCGAAATTCGTGTTTTTGATAGACTTCAGTAGGCAATTTCTGTTCAGGGGACGTGGTAATTCAATCATGTGAAATCGGGGACACATGAGAAAACCAGTTGAAAACCGTTGATATAAATAATTGTGCGCCGTGCGGTGAGTACGGACGTTCATTTTGAACTCCTGATGTTATATAAAAAAATGTCAAAGGATACTATAAAGTCATTAAAGAAACAAAATGATGAGCTAAAAGCTGAAATCGAATGTATAAGAAAAGACTTTAAGAAGCTCGAACAAGACGCCAAAAAAATATCTGCCAGATAAAGAAACGCTAAAGAGTCTGGAGTATTTGAGCAACGAATACGACGATGTACGCCGCTCTCAGAGTTCTGCTAAACAAAGATTCTCCAAATTCGAATCTCGGCTGAACGACTTGAAAGAGAAGGTCGAAGGCTTATCAAAATCTATTGTCGAAATGGAAGAATATAGTTATGCATACAACGTTAAACTGGTGGGAATACCCGATCTTAACCCGAAGGAAACTGCAATCGAAACAAGCATGTTGTGTGTCAAAATATTCAACGCTATGGGAGCTGAAGTATCGATATCGGACATAGATATTACCCATCGTGTTAAACCGAGAAGAAATTATGGCGGATACTTGATACTTGTCAGAAACGTGGCATGGGAGAAGGGGTCTTCCTGAGAAAAATAAAGACAAATACAACAGTCAGAAATAGGCCGAATAAGTGTTATAGGGTATCGGAAAAGAAGTTTCGAGATGTCCGTTAACGATGCTACGAACATGTCATGTATTAATGTATATAGAAGGAAAATAAATGATCCTTTGAGAAAAGCGGCGGAAACAAACATTCGGAAACAAGAAGGCGCAGGAAGGATGGGAAGATTAGGTGAACCAAAAGACGACAGTTCGAAAGATGAAATCATGAAACATTAGGATGATTCAGACGCCGAATTTTGCCATAACTTACAAACGCAAAAATAGGTACGCACTGCGTACATGTTGCAAGGCATTAGTCACTCACAGCAGGTGCATGAGGCTAACTATAAACTTGTTAAAAGTGCTGGTGTTTGTTGGCATAATTTGTATCACCTGTGTGAACGAAGTTTGTTATTGCAACATTCAGGGCGTGGACTTTCTTATCATTATTTTGGCCCAAATGCATGGGCTCCCAGTTTACCTCTACAAGAAACTGATTAGTTTCATTAAGTCCATGGTACTCCTCTAAAATAGAGTGGAGCGCAGGATTTACTATGCCTCAACTACAAAAAGAACAGTGGCATAGCTAAGGTTGAATGTTGAGGGGCATTGAGTGGCAAGTTCACAAAAAAAGCTGGATTTCTTAGAGCTCAGAAATGCCATTTTCCACATTCTGATACACATTTTTAAAAGTAATTGCAAGGTCGTAAGTTACAAAGTTCTGTTATAGTTACCAGGAATGCCGGAACTGGGGGGCCAGGAGGGGGCAGCTGCCCCTCTTGCCTTTTGCTAGGAGGGGCAAGGGGAGCAGAGGTGCACTTTGAGTTATAAAATACTACGTAATAAATCACATTTCCAATGAAGCTTTTTGGGCAAAATTATCAGGTGTGATCTTGAATGATCTTGATTAAGTCCGTTTGCTTCATTGGCAAGTCCGTTTGCTTCATTGGCAATCAGGCGGTACCGCCTGATGATTCTTTACTGATGAAACAGATGTTGCGGAATTTTGAGGTAAGCGAAATTCTACATTTGCTCTACACTCTAAAAACACTCTGGTTAAATTCAACCAGGAATTGGGTTAATAATCCACCCAACACATTCTGGTTAAATTTAACCCATTTCCTGGTTAAAAATTATCAATTCAACAAAAATTTGGTACACTTTTTTTTACTTTTAACCAGGAAAATAATTAATTTTTTTTAACCAGACTTGTGTAGGTGGATTTTTAACCCCGTACTGGTTGAATTAACCCAAATTTAACCAGAGTGTTTTTAGAGTGTATCTTTATGATATTGAGCACTCTTTGCGTTTCGTAAACACAAACCTACTCGTATATATATATATATATATATATATATATATATATATATATATATATATATATATATATATATATATATATATATATATATATATATATATATATATATATATATATATATATATATATGCGATAAATGCCAGTACTCTGCTCAGCCGACAAGACTTCATATGTAACAAACACAACGGCTACGTTTGAAGAAGTTTATTAAAAAAAGTATATTAGATACAAAAACTAAATTTTCGGCTGCATGCCACAGCCTTCTTCAGAGTGCCTAGCTTTACGCAGAACATACTTATATACAATAAATTATTAATAAATTACTATTGTTGGGCGAAATCGTGACTACCATTAAGGCCTTTCCGGTTGGTCAACAACATTCCTATCCAAAAGTTTTCACTCTTAAGTACTTCACTATGGTGTTGATCAATAAGCATAAATTTTAAGCTCGAATGATCCGCCTCATGCACATCAATAAAATGATTAGTTATACTACATGTCCGGCGCTTATGCTTAATGTGTGATTTGTAGTTAGCTAGCTAGCGCTAGTCTGGACTTAAAATTGGCAGTAGAGCCAACACCTTGCAAACCACAAAGCACACATTCAGCAAGATACACTACATTACTGGAAGTGCACGTCAAAGATTTTAAAATAAGAAATATCCTTCCAGTGACAGCTGCACGAAAAATCAAAAAGTTCTTACAACTATCACAGCGCTTGGCATCACATTTGTAGCAGCCTTCACCTTCCAGTTTATTAGGCTTATATGGGTTAGATGGTGCTAATAACTCCTTCAAATTGGCATTACGCTTATACGAAACAAGAATAGCACTCTCCGGTAGAATTTTTTTAGCCTGTTCATCACTATCTGAAACAGAGCGATGTTTACGAAAATTTTTTCGAATATCAGGAGCACTAGGATTAAACTTGGCAACAAAAACACAGGAATTACGACGAACTTTACGTCTACTACTACGCGCTTCCTCACGAGTCATAGCACCAACCACCTCAAAGGCTCTATTAACATGTGCACTGTCATGGCCGCAATCCGTAAGATATTTCATATAAATCCTACTTTTTTCCCAAAAATCAGCGTCCCTAGAACATATGCGACGCAATCTCAATGCCACTCCTTTGACAATACCCAAAATTTGAGATTTTGGGTGCGACGAATTGGCATTGAGATACAAGTGTGCGTCCGTAGGCTTACTATAAACTGTAGTTTCCATACGATTATTAACTATGGAAATTAAAAGATCGAGAAAATGCAAACTACGCCCGCCCACATCCATAGTAAACTGTAGATGCGGGTCGAATGTGTTGAGATCCTGAAAAAACGCTTGAAGCCGTTCCATGGTACCCCGCCATATGATATCTCATGAATAGTATCATCTCGAAATCTAAACCAACATCTCAGTTCAGGATAAATAGAACGAGATTCTAGAACTTTTTTATCTATCTCTTCTGCGACAATATACCATGAAGGCTGCTATAAATGTGATGCCAAGCGCTGTGATAGTTGTAAGAACTTTTTGATTTTTGGCAATTCCTTTCGTGCAGCTGCCACTGGAAGGATATTTCTTATTTTAAAATCTTTGACGTGCACTTCCAGTAATGTAGTGTATCTTGCTGAGTGTGTGCTTTGTGGTTTGCAAGGTGTTGGCTCTACTGCCAATTATAAGTCCAGACTAGCTAACTACAAATCACACATTAAGCATAAGCGCCGGACATGCAGTATAACTAATCATTTTATTACACTGGTTTGATAAAAACGTTAAACTACGTTTATTTAAAAAGATGTTCAGACGTTCGACCAGTGACTTAGGTCTTCGTCAGTTAAAAAATTGACTAAGTTCAAAACTGAACATTATGTTAAGGCCTGATTCCACGAGGCGGAATTTTTCGACCGAAACGAAATTTCTCTTTGTCTTTTTACAATTAGTTCTGCTTGAGAGCTCATGAAACAAAGAGAAATTTCGATTCGGTCGAAAAATTTCGCCTAGTGGAAAACCGCCTTAAAGGTTCAGAGTTAATGCATGAGTCAATTCCAACTGCGATCATCCCCCCCCGGGCGAACCCCCGGGACTTGACCAGAGGTTAATCCTGCATAGGCGGGAATTTGACGCGAAAACATTCCCGCACTGTCGGGCATTTGACCCCTTTTATTTGACTGATCACTGGCGCAAAATTGGCCAGCGGTCGCGCTAGCTAAGTACTTGGTGTAGATGAACCTTGACAAACGTGATTTGTTTTCACGTGTATAAAAAACACACTACACGGGATAAATAGTTTTAAAGTTTTATGTATAAAAATGCCGCTGTATAAAGTTTGGAGCTCCACCAGGGAAGTTAAAAAGGCTGTAATTGCTTGTTCTTTTAGGCCCGGTTTAGACGCCGTGCTTTTCATGAGCCGAACTTAATACAATGAATTAAGCACATGAGAAACACGGCGTCTAAATCAATTAAGCACTGCACTTAATATTAAGCACGGCTAAATTAAAAAGTTCGCCTGGTTCAGGCGTGCTACACGGCTGAAGCACATGTTGATTTATACTGCCGTGCTTTACATGAGCCGTACCAAATGCATAAATTATGATAATATAGAACATTTATAGTACGCGAGCGTTGATTGGTCGAGAAGCGTGTTTCTACACGGGAAATTTCCCGCCTAAACTTACAATCGTAAACAAAACAATTTTAATG
>CACRXK020018176.1:0-10114 GCA_902702795.2 Paramuricea clavata
ATGAAGAACCTTTGACAAGAAAACAATGTGGGAAACGAAAAAAGGCGAAATAATGAAAAAATGGAAATAATGAAAAATTTAATGCGGTGCAAAAAATACATGCAGACGGGTTACGATAAGCTGATACCTTACTTCCATCAGCCTTATTAATTAATAACGAATCCTGGAGATTTTCAATGCTGGAGCAATTTTGGGGATGGCATAGAATGTGAAATAGCCCCACAGATGGAAGGCTTTTTACAGCTCTGCTCATGCTTGTGGACAAATAGTTTGGCCATGATCGATTCACCATTATGATAATTACTTAGATTTTTTTAAGGAGAAGAAAGGAGGTGCAGATTTTTTCCTACAAAAGCTATTTGTTGACAACCCCCAAATAAGGCAAAGTTGGTCCCATTTTGGCAGACATAAATCTGACCAAAAGCAATCATATACAAGTCTGAATATACCTACCCTGATCTGCTGAACACTAGCTGGCAAAAATTAGGTAACATCAGAAGGTAATTGGCTACATAAATGAAAAAAAAACACACAAAATATAAGCTGCCATTGTTTGCGTCTGAACTATCTGGAAAAAATACACACATATCAAAATTTTGAGCGGAGGTGGGATGTAAGATGTGTGCTTTTTTCGGATAGGCAACAAATCTTTTCAGAAAGTTCTGACACAAACCAAGGCAGCTTAATTTAAGATAGTCAGCAAATCATTAAAATATTTCAATTTCAGAGACTGGGTATAACGACATGCAGCCCAGATCAATCATCAATAAACATCGTGAGGGCAGCAACGGATCTGTTTAGTGACGACTGTCAAGATTTTTGGATTCTGTCTGGAAGCAGACTACATCATGGTTTAAACGAGAAAGATTACAATCTTAATTTACATAGTCTAAAAGTAGACAGCAGGGTCGGTATTCAGGTTACCCAAAATGGTCACCTAGTTTTTTATGCCGACGGTATGTGCATGGGTGCAGCAGCTTCTGACATTCCCACAAAGAAACCAATCTATTGTATATTTGATATTTATGGCAGAACTAAAGTTGTTTCCAAGGAGCTATTTCAAGGTAAATGCATCGAAAGAAGTGCATACCATTAACATTTTACAAACGTTTTGATAAATAAAGTATAATAAAACAATTATTCCTGAGAAAGAGTTTATTCTGCCTTGGAATCAACATGTAACCCCACTGATAAGGAAAGACACGTACAATGAAACTCTAAGAAGTCCTCTAGATAGTTTTGAACTTATAGATATCCAATAAAAATACAATTAGTTTACACTGTAGTAAGACTGGACCAGTATGAGATGGCATGTGATACACTTCCAGGAAGAACAGTGTAGAACTGATCATAGTTATCCAGTACAGATTAATTTAGTTTAGTTCATACAATTTCTACTAACTTTGGATAGTTCCATGGCATTGAGATATTCTTTGTTCCACCTACAGCTGAAAAACTAGAAGAACTTTGCAAGAAAAAAGTAAAGAAACATGTTAATGACCAAGATGTGGACAAACTGTTTTTACCAAAATACATGCTAGAAGACATTAAAAAAATGAGTAAACCGGACTCGTAACATAAAGTTAATTTTGTAGAATGACGACTGGGATTCTCTTGTGGATTAAAAACTTTTATTTATACAAGTATCTTGAATGTGTAAATTAGCTTTTAGTTTCAAAAACTATTAAATTTTTGATTGGGTTGAAAAGAGATAGCAATCAAGTTTTATAGAGCACTATTTAGCAACATGACTAAAAAACAAATATGAATAAATAGAGTGTTGATGTACATAAAATTTAAGATATTTTGTATTAATTAAATGTCCAATTTTTTTATGTATGCTTTTCTAGTTTTATAAATGTGAACCAATAATTAATTTGGTTTTCACACGATACAAAAAATTATAGGCTAAGGTGGATAACACAAACTGATGCGTTTATAATTCTTAATTATATCATGCAAAAACTGAATTCGATAATTGTTTTATTATTTAAAAGATTAAACAGCGGCCAGTTGTAGGAAGCCATTTGTGTTTCTATGTAATTCCTCAACTGTTCAGCAGTTGTCATTGCCATGATGTCATAACCTTCAATATTATTTTTCATATCAATGTTATGTCATATCAATGTTATGACGTCATATCAATGTTATGACGTCATATCAATGTTATGACGTCATATCAATGTTATGACGTCATATCAATGTTATGATGTCATATCAATGTTATGACGTCATATTAATGTTATAACGTCATATCAACGTTATGACGTCACTATTGAATATCAGAACTACATGTGACTCAGGTCTGAAATTTTTTTGCATATTGTGCTCAACCCACGATTACAGAAATGAGTCTGTGTTCAACTAATTATTACAGACGAGCATGAAACAGCATTCTTGCTTTAATTGGGAAAATTGCATTAAATTTCGCACGTATATATTATTAGTGTTACTTTGTTGCAAAAAAAAGTACGATATATTATTTCAATTCATTCATCATTCAATTCTTATCTCCGGTTTCTTAAATTTAATATTCCCAGAGATACGGTTAGTCACACGAGAGGCTAAATACTCTCCTACTGCTAACGCAACGACACTTATTTATCAGGTACTGAGTCTATAAAGGTTTCATTGAGCATTATCGTGCAGCAATAATGGTCAACCAGCAATTACGTGAGTGAGAAAATAATGTTAATTTTACTACATATCTCAAACTCATTTAAAAATAATTCATGAGTAAATAGACGAATCAACGTTTGTTGATGATTGGTTATACGACGTCAACTTGTGAAGTATTCTCAACGTTGTTTCAACGTGGATTCAACGTTGAATTATGGTTGACGAGATTGGCAACCTAATCTCAACGTTGTTTCAACGTCGAAACAGTAACGTCAATCCAATTTGCATTTTCAATCCTTTTTCAACGTCTATCCAACGTCTGGATGATCATTTCCAACGTTGATTCAACGTTGAATAGACGCCGTTTTGCCCGCTGGGAAAGGTCTTCTATTTGTAACTTTGAACGGTTCACCGGACAGATTATGTCTATAATAATTGTTTTTGTTTGTGGAAACACCACGTAAATTTATTACTGCAAAGCTTTCGATCCGTAAGCCCGGATCTTCATCAGTGCTAATAATATGATAACATATTATTAGCACTGACGAAGATCCGGGCTTACGGATCGAAAGCTTTGCAGTAATAAATTTACGTGGTGTTTCCACAAACAAAAACAATTATATTTTATCGCCATGCAAACATTCAAAGAACTTATGTCTATAATCTTGACAGACTATGCTTGAACACTACTATATATAATGGAAAGATCATTTTCTCACTCTGATAACCCTGCAGGTTGAGCACCATCTGCTGTGTACGATAGTGCTTATCGAAACTAGGTTTCAGCCAACAGCACCTTTACTTAAGTTAAGCTTTCGATCAGTAAGCCCGGACCATCATCAATCGAGACAAAATAACTTGACAACCATCTTTGTTATATTGTAACTACACAAGCTACCCTGGGAAGCAAATGGTCGTATTATAGAGCGGTATAAAAGAGCGGTATATGATACCCCCGGTTCCAACTTACAAGTACGGTCATTTTTTACCATTTTGATTGATGTGTGTTTACTCGTAACAATAGACCATAGTCGACTCGATGAAAAAGTGCGATCAAATATGTAAACATCAGTGACAATTACAAAAGAGAATGACGCTACCCGTAAATCAGAAGTTCAGAACCATCGTATCTTAACTTCTCTATTATTTTCTTTGATCTATAGGCATGGGAGAATTGAAATGAGGGTTATTATCCCATGCATGCTCTGATGGTGACCGGGCGTACTGAGGGTGGACTATTGACGTAGAAGCTCACGCAGAAACAGAGTCATTCTCCCTAGCTGGAGGGAATTCTATTTTACTACCTGGATCCTTTTTGTAATAAACCTTTCGCTGCCTGCGGTTCCTTTGAGGTAAAGGCACAAAACCGTTTGTTCCATTTGTCATCTGACTTTCTAATTGTCCATTTGGTAAATCAGAACTTTTCGCTTCATCACCATTCTCCTTGGTCGAGCTGGGATTATTTGAAGTGTCCACGGTCCCAGTTCGAAATGCAGAGCCTCCCTCACCTGGCGGGGTCTTGCGAATATACCGTCGTTTTGTCGTGCGGTTTCCATGATTAGGAGTCACGTGATTACTTCCCGCCGTCTTATCTTGCTGAGCCCGTTTGCCGTTATCCGCTGAACTGCCATCTTGCGCTTGCGTACGTTTATCCGCTGGGCTACCACCTTGTGCCTGCGATGCGCCATCCGCTGGACTACCATCCTGAGCCTTCGCACCATCCGCCTTGACTGGAGTCTTAGAATTCTGGTCATTGGTTAATTTTTTCTCGTTACGATTACCAAACGATTTCGTGGAATTTTGCGATGAACTTGTTTGTCGTTGACGCTGAGGCTGTCGACGCGAGTTACCCTGTTGTTCCCTGCCATTATTATTCCGATTAGATTTTGGTCCAAAATCTCTTGGTTTCGGCTTTTCACTAGCTGAGAAACAAAGAACCTTTATCACATTTTGTTGAAGAATGCAGCATTGCCTTCACTCCCTTCAGACATTCAATTTGTGATTGCAGGTATAGACTAAATTTTGATCAAGGCAAGAAGAATGAAATCCAACACCACAGCTAGAAAGAGCGTCATAGAATGAGTAAAACTGCAAAGATTGGTTGCTAAATGTTATAAAATGAAGAAAATATAGCCCTGTGAAATTCGCAAATTTTGTATATATTTGTATTACGCGCGGGAGAAATAACCCCTTTCCGGTTATCGTTCCATGTTTCGCGCACCAATATAAGTTAGGGTTAGGGGTTAGGTATTAGGGTTAGGTTTAAGGTTAGGGATAGGGTTAGGGTGTGTATATACGTGTATGGAGGTATCCAGTTAACTTTTCAATACACTATAATATCCATTACGTAACGTTTACTATATTGGTGCGCGAAACATGGAACGATTACCCACTTTCGGCTCAAAAACGGTTATTTTTGCCGCGCGTAATGCAGATATATACAAAATTTGCGAACTTCACAGGGCTATATTTTCCTCATTTTATAACAATTCGCAACCAAACTTTGCAATTGTACTCATTTTAAGATACTCTTTCCAGCTATGGGAATGGATTTTCGTTCTTCTTGCTAGATCAAAATTTAGTCTATAGATGGAATCACCCATTACATCCTAGAAAACATAATTTTTCATTTTTTTACTTACCAGTGCGGTCAGACGGTTTGCTACCTTCCTTAGAAACGGGCGAAACCTAGAACAGTAGAGAGTGGAAAATATTTAAAAAAATCATCGTTGCCGTTGGGTTTTGTTGGGTTTAAGTGTTGTACCACGGAGTAAAGAATGTTGGTCAACTTCAACTGTTAACACATATAAAATAAAAATATTACTTATATATTTATAATAAACTGTCTATTACGAAAGTCACCGAACTGTGGAATCGCATCAAAAATTCGTATATCGACCACTCCCACAAACGTCTACGACCGCGCCTACATTCGACTACATAGTTTTGCATGTTTACAATTCTAATTTTGAACAGCCAATCAGGTTCTTGGTAACAATTACAATTAAACGTCGATTGGCTGTTTAAAATTAGAATTGTAAACATGCAAAAATATGTAGGCGCGGTCGTAGACGTTTGTGGGAGTGGTCGATATACGAATTTTTGATGCGATTCCACAGTTCGGGGACTTTCGTAACTGCAATACGTCTTTGATAATGGCTGCCGTATAGGTAGCCGAAACGTTAAAGTTAAACGAAACATTAAACAAGACACAGAAAGGTCATTGTGCACTGTTGTACAGTACTGTAGTGTATACAACGGTCGACTTATAATAACTTATGGTTGCTCCTAGAATATTTATATATTAAAAAATAATTATTTTCTTGACACGGATTTTGGCATTGAATTATATTGCTTCATGGTGATTAACTGTAGTTTAAATGTTGAAGACAGCTGCAGATTGCTAGATACAACTGCCAGAAAAATATTTTCTGAGCTTGTACAAGCAAAAATAAACAAATTACTTGTGCTACGCTTTTACCTGTTGTTCTTTGACAGCTTGTTTTAGCTTTGCATGCATCTCCGCTTGATCTTTAAGCCGTGACGGCGACAACACTGGTCGTTTATCGTTCTTTGAATGAGTACTTTTCGTTTCACTTGAAGTAGAAGTGGTAGATGTGGTTGTCGAGACATTGCTCGATGCAGTGGTTGTCTTCACTGGCGGAGGTTTATGGGAGATTGGTTTCGAGGGTTCTGGGTGTTTTCGCTTGTATGGTGTATAATGGTGTTTAATTGGAGGAACTAGGAACAAATGAAGAAAACTTGAGATGATTTTGAGTTGATATAAACTATAATAAACTAAAGCCCAAGGGTGAGACTTGATAGGAGTTGGAATTCTCATCAACTCTCATGCAATCTCGTGTGAAGGTTCACATTTCAATTACCCTGGGTTCAGAGGTTTTCTGATGTCAGAGTTTTAGGAGGCGACGAGGTTTCCAAGCTTGGCCAGCACCGTCTGAGAGTAGGATACAGCTTCAGTGAAACAGAAAACCCACTGATCCAGACTACATTTTAAAGAGAGTTGATGAGAATTTTGGCTGCTCAGTCAACTCTCGTGCAACTCTTGTACACGTTTGACCGAGGTCCAAGAGTTGAGAAAACTCTCATGCAAACTCTCGCTTCTCAACCTCATCGACTCTCACGCAACTCTTGTTCACGTTTGACCAGGGCACGAGAGTTGAGAACTCTCATGCAAACTCTCGCTTCTCAACCTCGTCGACTCTCACGCAACTCTTGTCCATGTTTGACCGAGGTCCGAGAGTTGAGAAAACTCTCATGCAAACTCTCGCTTCTCAACCTCATCGACTTTCACGCAACTCTTGTTCATGTTTGACCGAGAGTTGAGAAAACTCTCATGCAAACTCTCGCTTCTCAACTCTCATCAACTCTTGCATGCAACTCTTGTTCACATTTGACTAGGGCACGAGAGTTGAGAAAACTCTCATGCAAACTCTCGCTTGCCAACTCTCATAAATTCTCACCCTCGTTAGACCTGCATGGACTTAACTTCATTTACACTTGATTCCTCTATCAGTCCTAAACTGCTCTCCCTAGATCGGTCCAGTAAAGGTAATCCCTTATTGCTCTAGTGTTTCTTCGGGAGGAAACTGTACAGCCCAAAGAAAACCTGTAGTGTTTGGTAGAGTCAAACTGAGAAATTATCGAGAAATTATAATCAAACAATTATGTACAACAGGAACTTCGGTCACAGAGAGACACATATGCGTTATTGTGGAACAAACTACAAAACGTTTATACATTTTTAGGTACAATACCTTCGCCAAAATTCTTTACAGCCTGCAAAATATAACAAACTTCAACTTTTAGTTCGTTTCCTTAGTAACTTTTGTGCAAAGAAAAAAATAAAAATATCTACAAGAAGGTTACAGTACCTCTATGATTTTTTCTTGATCTCGTACAAAACTGATCGTCTTGCCTAGATCTTCATCTATCCTTCTTTCCCCTACGAAATGCTGAAAACAAACAAGTTGGACAATTGTTGTTACTCAAGAAAAAACAATTAACAAGGCCCGATCTCCTACTGGGAGAAGGGAAAGAAAAAGCTCAAGTAAAAAAGAACTATTTCTAGCAGGTGATAAGAAGCGGATTATGAAATCGCCATACCTTTATTTCATTTCTTAATTCGGACGTTTCTTCGTCAGTCATACTTCCAACTCGATTACATTTAAACTTCAATCCCGCCGCATTTTCTTGCCTTTCTTCCAACAATTTTTCTACCAAGAAAAATAAAACACGGTATTGTAACCTAGATTATGTACGAATGTACAATGCGAATTTCATTCGCTTCCTTCAACGCAATTAAACGATGAGAACGTGTAGCCACGAATACACGTAAAAATCTTACAACTTGTCAACAAGATGTGTTCGCAACAGGCTCGTAGCAAGCTTGTCGACAAGTTGTAACAATGTTGTTATTTCAGCATGTTTCTACAAGGTTGTCAATCACAACATGTTGACAAATTGTTGACTTGCAGGACGATAACAAGTTGTTGGAACAACTTGTAACAAGTCTGTTGAGCTCAACAACGTTGTAGCAAGTTGTCAACAAGCCGTTAACAACTTGTCAACAAGCTGGGAACAAGCAGTGGAAACACATCCTGTTGACAAGTTGTTGGAACAGCATTGCTACAAGTCTGCTGCAGGTTTGTTACAACTTGTGCATTTTGACGTATGTACAAGGTGATTGGTTCTTTTCAAAAAACAGTGTACATACTTGCTTCTTCTATAACAGACTGCTGATGCGCTTGTAAATATTGTTCTCTTTCATTCAAACTATAAATAAGATATCTTGATTATTATACATATTGCTTTGAGTGTATACAATTTGATGTTAATGATAAGACCATGCATAGATTACTCACGCTTCTCTAATTGCTTGGAAACTTTTCGTCAACGTTTTGGTGGATAAATCTGCTTGCTGAAAATGAAATAAAAGGCAGTTAGGCCCCGTTTAAATGAGACAGGAACAAAGTCAAACCGGGACCATTTCGTTTCGGCCATAGTATTATTTATAATAGACGTTAACATGAGACCGGGACAAAAATAACTCAGACCAGTCTCAAGTCATTCCGCTTGCTGGACTGAGCCGACTGACTTCACTCAGACCGGCATGAATTCAGACTGGGATGAATGTAAACACAAATACATTTCAGACCGGTCTCGGCTGTAACCTTGACATTGGAACAACACATGCTAACAAAAGCCATCTAAAAAACAAAATTGCCTGGCAAGGGGAATAAATTGAAAATTTTGTGATTTTCGTACCAGTCTCATGTAAACATGTTGACAATTTCATTTATCATTCCGGTTTGACTTCGTCCTGGTCTAATGAAAACAGGGCCATATATCCAAACCACTTCAAGATATTTAGATTCAGGATGGTAACAGAAAGTGTCTGCTGACACCACCCGAGGGTCAGAACACTGCATTCTGTTTGTCATCTACCATGAACACAGAAATTGTACTTTCATACTCAGGGCAATTTATACGTAAACTACCGGGTCACCAGTAAACAATGTTACCCTCATTAACCCTTTAAGTGGCAATGCATCCTGATGCACCCTACTTTAGTATTTTACTCTGTCTAATGCCAGACAGTTTTACTCGTCAAGTGAAGAGTGCTGCCACTCAATGGGTTAAAGAACCTTTCTTTTTCTATAGAATTTAATCAGGCAAGAGTATTGTATGCAAGCTTTAGTATTCAAACAATCCTTGGCCAAAACAAACCTCATCAAGCTTTGCCTGGTATCTTGATATCGACACAGATGACCTCTCAAGATCTTTTAAAGACTTCTTAATGACTTCAGAGCCAGAACCAGAAGTTGTTCGCATTCTTGGGTGTTTCTCGTTTGTCGAACTCCCAGCTCGGCTTTTGTTCGATGTCTGTGAGTCTTGCAATGAGCTTGCAGTAGAGCCAGTAGGAGAGAGGAGTGGAGAAGGAGGTGGAAGTGGGGAAGGAGGTGGGGGTGATGCTGGGGTAGGGGTGGTCTCACTAGGTTTTGGGATATCATTTGATACAGGTTTTAAGTTTTCAAGTGATTTTGGGCTGTCTTTACTGGTTGTCGTTGGTTCGTCTGTAAATAAAAATATCAGAAAATCAGTTGATGACCAGAAACATTTTGATCGTGCAGCTATCATCTTCCAGGGATAGACCTAACCTTATCAGTGGGAGTTTCAGGGGGTACACCTTCACCCCGCCACAGTTGTCATAGAAAGTTTTGAGTACTATTGAGTATTGAATATTTAGTAAAGAAACTGAAATTTATGGTCAACACTATTTGGTGGGTGAAAACAACTATTATAGACTAATTGCTCCTAGACTCTGGAATATCTGGATACGTAAATGCACATTTTCACAATAAATTTTACTAACCAATTGGAAGTACTTTTGGCACCGACCCATTCACAATATTCTCACCAACTTCTTTCTGTCCTGCTTCAGCTTGCTTTTCAGGTCTTGGACCTAACAAGGTAA
>CACRXK020018177.1:0-10114 GCA_902702795.2 Paramuricea clavata
AAACAAGACGCTCTCTCGAGCGTTAAGTTGCTGGGGCTTTTTAAATAGGCGCCTGCGTGATTTGCAACGAGCGGTAAGAGTATATTCAACGATTTGTGGGCTTGATTTGTAATTGTACATAAGTTTATTATATAAATAGTGACACGTTGCGACATAATGTATACAGCAAATTTAATTAACTAAGGGACGGACCATTAGAAAAGTGATGGGGGGGGGGATGTTTTAAGAGGCAAGATTTTTTTTTTGTACACCTATAGAAATTTTTTTTTCTCACTTGATGGCTGGAAATATATTTTTTTTATTAAAATTTATAGGCCTATCTTCCAGGAAAGGAATTTTTTTTGCACTATGCCTGGGAAGATTTTTTTCCCTAATTTTTTCCTGGGAATAATTTTTTTTTTTGGTTTTGCCCCCCCCCCATCACTTTTCTAATGGTCCGTCCTAAGGTCGTCCTTTCAATGAAGTGGAATCTCACAATCAGGTCCGTTGCACAAAAGTTCATCATATCGCTGAACTGAAGAATTCCTACAGGTCATAAAAGAGATCCACTGAAGAATTCCTGTTAATACCCATGAAGAGAGACCCTGGAAGAATTTCAATTTTTACATTTGACCTCTGAGAAAATCTCATTCAAAATAGCCATTACCAGATTACCCCCAAAAAATTCCACACAGAAATTTGCTTATCCCTGAGGAATTCCAAAGCTAAAAATTTATCACCTCATTCCAGCAGAATTGAAAGCCAAAATAGCCCATTTTGTGCTGGCACTGTGGCACAAGTGTACATATTTGGGCCTTGGGCTATAACAACCCCTTATTCATATTTGAGGATAAATACAGATTTGTGTATTTTTATTTTAACTTGTTTATAACAAATTTTAAAACACAAAAATTGTTTATCAGACAGTTAAGGACTAAGGAGTCGTTTGTGAATTAACCCATTGAGTGACAGCACTCTCTCCCTGATGAGTAAAATCCTTGGCATTAGACACAGTAAAATAATAAAGTAGGTCACATGAGGGTACATTGCCACTTAGAGGGTTATATGATATGGACAATCGCATATATTGGACTATTGGTGCAGAATTTAGCTTTTTGTACCTAACTGATGCATGCGATAGACCGTGGTTATATTTCACCCCAGGGCCGTAGCAACCAGGGGGGGGCTGTTTGAAATTGTAAATTTTGACATACTAAAATGCTGTTTTCTGACCATCGGAATTCTGTCAAATCTTTCCCAAAGTTAAGGAAATGGCATTTCAGAGACTCTAAATTTAAAACTTTCCTCGGGCCTTTGGCCATTGCTTTCAGTTCCCCAATCAAAAAGAGCTTCCCACAGCACTGCACTCCCTGAGCTATTGGCATTAAAGTTTTACATAACTTTATATTTAGCAGTCAGTGGTGTAGAACTGAATCGCTAACAAAGAGGGCCCTCAAAGAGGGGGGGGGGATGACAAGATGTGGGGTAACCAGGCATTGAGGGTGCAACATGGTAAATATGGATAGTTCCAGTATTCACTTTTGGTTCTAGCAATTCTTCAATCGGTGATTTTTAACTAAAGGGCTTAACATCAAATAATACACTCCAAAATATTGAAGCTATTACATGTTAGAGCTACATAAATATCATCAAATGGTTAGATCATAGTAATTAAGGTACAGATTACTGATAGATTATAAATTTTGCAATCTGCAAAAATATTGCGAGGTTAATCTTCACAATTGACATGAAATTTTTAACAAGGGGACCCCTGTTTGCAATCTATTAAATAAGCAAATGAGTTGCAAGTAAAAATCATGAATACATGATGCAGTTTACAACATGAACAAGTGAGTTTTTAAGCTAATAGTTCAGTCCTATAACCAGAATAATAAGTGGACCTTATGTATTAATGTTAACATAATACAGCCAATGGCTGCAAGGTTTATCAATTAAAAACATCTATCTATCTAAGAAATACCAATCCAAGATTGTGTGTCACGTACCTCGTGTGTCACTTCAAAACAGCCAACATTTGAGCCTTCTTGTAAATAGAGCTAGCATGCAAATATGACAGTTCCAATACATGTAAACAAATACGAGTTTTATGCAGGGAGCAACGAGGACTATAAGCCATATTAAAGCGTATATAGATGTAAAACTTCACAAAACAAAAATATAAACGTTCAGAAATAACGGTTCGACGAATAAATAACACAGTTTAATATTGTCAGTTAATCCACCTCGGAATCTACTCCACTCCTCGATAGTGAAACGTCGACATAATTCTGTATATTCTTGATGGATTTCTTTCAAAAAGCCCCCAGAAGAAAAAGCGTGATTAAAAGAACAATTTGACGTTCACTTTATACACTTACGAAGACTATAAGACCGTTAAAATAGCGAAAATGTATGCACGTATTGCTTCGTATATAGATCAGTGGCAATTTCCATTTTGCGACTATCCATGGAGAAGGAGACGGAGAAGGAGACCAAATTCACCCGAAACCTATAGTTGCTGGCACAGGTGCCCCAGCAACTAATTATGCACAATTATTCTCACTCGTGACCACAGAAACTTTGGGAGTGTAAACTGATGAAATTTGGCCAGCCTCATTCAGCCTCATAGAGTTATTTTCATAAAGTGGAAACCACAATGTTGGTGTAGGTGCTATTAATTTTGCATACGCGACATAGAGGCTCGGCAGTGAACGGCCAATTATTGTTTTTGTTTCCTGTTTTTTTGTCTCTTTTGAATGATGGTGTGAATTCGTCGCTCTTCAGAGTTGAACTTGAAAGTAAGATTTAAAAATGGCGGCGAACAACAGTGTTGATATTTCCAAGTTATCTGAAGTTTTTCCACTGACGTGGTCTGTTGATACTAAACACGATGTCTTTCAGCGATGGTCACAAGGTAGTTTTTCTTTGGTATTAGTCGATATGTGCATTCAAAGTTACATTCTGACAGCAGAACTGTTCAAACAGTAATAATTGCGAATAAAATATAGTTGCGAAGTCTTTATACATGCACTCTTACCGTCATACGCATTTTAGCGTGAGTGTTTGAATGTCATCTCACACCTATCTCGTGTGTACCTATAAATTTTAGTTTGCAGTGATAACCAATTTGTATAGTGACAGTGTGCAGTGATAAACAGCTAATATGTGCAGTGACAAATTCATAATTATTAATAGTCTGAATCCACTAAGGTGCAATTGCTGGCCAGGGACACTTTTTGACATTTATATTTTGTCAGTTGTTAAAAATAGCTTGTGGCGGCATCTTTGAACTGTCATCCTCATCCTAACCTGAAGTTCAGGCCCTAATTTGAAATAGGGCCTGACACAAAACCTGTCTAGACCGTGAGACGCCCACATGTTATTTTTAGACACACATGCAATATGATTGACAAGTGTTGTAGATTTCGTTACACAAAAAAATTATGTTCTCATGAACATGTCCGCAGAGCATTTTGCTTTTTAATTAAACTTAAGAATTCAAGGTACTTTTATATAATTAAGAGTCAGTTTCTCTATTTAACCGAACAGGCGAACAGCAAACAAAGATTTACTGTAATTAGTCAGTTCTGTGCACGGCTTGACTGCTGCCAAGCTTTCTCAAGGTCTCAACTTGCTGGACGCGGATATACTCTAACGACTAACGGGCTAATAACAGCAACAATTAAATTCTCAATCATACCACGAAGAAGGCGATGTAGCTCAGAAAACAACGCCGGTAGGACCTGATATTAAAAATAAGACTTTTGCCGGCGAAGCAAGTGGGCAGAACATCTTGGCAGTCAACAACAACCTTTCGAATACAGGACTAGTTTGGCTGTTCTTTCAGCGTCGTGTATGTCCAAAATTCGTCAAAGATTTTGATGAAGCCCTTTCAAAATACTGTTTGTTTGATTTATTTACTTCCATAAAGCATAAAAGGAAAGAAATTCGAAGAAATCGATAATGCATGGAATTTGTTACGTGCGTTTGACCTTTATATCAATTCTCGCCTTGACCGAGCTATTTTTAAAACTGTTGTTTATGTGAACTTGCAACCAATCAAAATCCTTCATGATGCTGATCAACCAATCAGATTTCCCGTCCACCAGGTGGACGGGAATCCCACACTTTAGACAGGTTTTGTGTCAGGCCCTATTCTGTGATAGGGCCTGAACTTCAGGTTATCCTCATCCTGGCAACCGAGCCAGCCCGCTTGCGAGTGTTTGTATGGAAAAATTTTCATCCTGGTATGAGAATTTGACATATGGCAACCAGGTCAGCCATGATGATAACTACATAGTTACTCAAGATAACTTTTGTTAAAGGGCTTTAATTAAGAAGTTTCTTTGCATTACCCTCCATTGTAATGTCCATTGTGCACCGTATCATATGTCATTTTATGTTGCACCTATAGGGTTTTTCTTTAGCGAAGATGAGCCAACAGCTTTGGTTCAAAATTATGGAGGCCCATGTTCAGTAATTGCATCTGTACAGGTTGAGTACTTTGGTTGTGAACATTCTAATAAATGTTTTACAGTAATTCTTTATTTATGTCATTAAGATTATAGGAAACCCTAAAATTTCAACAAACAATGGGTCATTCCAGAAAAGATCCACACTCCCCCCACAGAGGAAATTTCTTCCGTCCGGAGAGGGAGAGGAAAAAAATTGTTTGTGATAATAGTAAATGTATTAGGACATCCGGAGCGGGTAGGGGGGTTAACTTCCAATTTCCTCCATGCGGGTGGTATGGATGTTTTCTGGAATGACCCGATTGTGTAGTTGTAGCTTAGAAATTTAGATCTGTTGTCAGGAGGAATATCATATTAATCTATAATAGGTGGCAATGCACCCAGATGCGCCCTACTTTATTATTTTACTCTGTCTAACGCCAGGAGATTTTACTTGTCTGGGGAAGAGTGCTGCCACTCAATGAGTTAATTTGACTATCTGCCTAATAGTATGCACCCTGTTAACTCTTGAAGTGGCAATGCACCCAGATGCACCCTACTTTATTATTTTACTTTGACTAATGCCGGACGATTTTACTCTGTCTAACGCCAGGAGATTTTACTTGTCAGGGGGAGAGTGCTGCCACTCAATGGGTTAATTTGACTATCTGCCTATGCACCCTGTTAACCCTTGAAGTGGCAATGCACCCAGATGCACCGTACTTTATTATTTTACTTTGACTAATGCCGGACGATTTTACTTGTTAGGGGGAGAGTGTTGCTACTTAATGGGTTAAAGAATGCTTTCCGATATGCTTGGCGGGAAAGCTAATTAGCATTAATATCAATTTTCGGAACACATTAATTTTGAGTCATACAGTACTATACACGCGCTAAAAAGGGAACGTTTTAACTGACTGCATGTTCTTAATTGAATTTGCATACATTGTAGAACGGTGTTCTTTGTTCGTGTGAGCTTTGCAGGCCTTTAGTTGCAAAGTTACAAGGCTAGCCTGTTGTTGTGCACAGTGCGAGGGGTATAGAGAGAGAGTGACACACCCCAAAATACAAATCATCTGGATTGGCCTGCAGGGCAATCAAAGATTTTAAGTGATAGAATGTAGAGTTATTAAGTAACTTACAGGGCTTTCAGAGGGAATTGAATAGAATTTATAGACCTAAATTTTGCAGATATTGCAGTGTTTCACCCATGTTTTAACAGGAATTAGTACGAAAAAAAATTTTTGACCCTTAATTTAACTGGTTTATGTCTGGAAAAATTTCGCTGGCTCTTTTTCTAATGTCTGGAAAAAATTTGTTCACCCCGCTAGTGTATAGTAGTGGCCAGGAATAAAATTTGCTGCAGGGCATCATCGGTTTTGGCAGGACAATTCTGGCAGACACCCGCCCCTGGTCCCTGGTTGTGCATTGATACCTAGGGTATAAAACAAAACTTAAACAAAATTCACCTGGATAAATTGTTGTGTGACTTTGATTTTATATTTTAAACCAGGCATATACTGTAAGAAGGGGGTGGGGAGGTGAGCTTCTTAAACAAGGGTTTATCATTAAAAGTATTTGAAGATTGAAGCTAAACTGTCTGTTTATATATTAGTCATTTTATTTTGTTATTATAAAGTCATATAATTATTCAATTCAAATATAATTTTGTTTTATGTCGCATTTCGGAGTTTTGAACGTTGTACATGTAAAAAAATCAAAATTGTAAAATTGTATAATATTATGGTTTCATAACTATCCTTACAGGAAGTTAACTAACTGGACATCTAATGGCTGAAAATTTCAGAGGGTTTAATCTAGATTTTAAAATTCCCTGGGGCTGGGGAACATGCCTGTGAACCACCTACTGTACAGTTGTTGTTGGGTTGTACCATTTGCACCACATTCATTTGGTATCCTTTTGCCTTGGATGACCCAACCCAATTATCTGGTACAAATGAGTCTGGGCAACAAGTTTATCACATGAATTGAATTTCTATACATAACACAACATGAAGCGTTTGGTCCAACATGTAGGGTGTTAGCCAGGATTTCAAAAGTGGCCGTCCAAAATAATTTTGTGGGCGTGGCCACAAATTTTTGTGGGCGTGGTCACATGCTTCTGGGCGTGGCCGCAATTTTTTGTTGCTGTGGAATTGTGGTGTTGTATTCGTTGAAACTTTTTACTTTTAGATGCACGTTTCCGTCATTAAATTAGTAAAAGCACACATACGGTTGAACCGTATGATCACTAAAGTATATGCTATAATGAAGAACACAATACAGCAGTGCAGTGCTTAGTTGGGTTTTTTTTATCAATCGCCGATATTTTCCCCCCTTTTTTATGCGTTTGGCTCATTTTATAGCCATCTTTACCGTAACTGTAACTGGCGCTCGAGCGATAAAGCGATTGCTGTCTTTTAAAACAGCAGTTTTAAATTATTCTCCTTGATTCTTCATGCGAGAATCATCAACATGGTTACAAAAACATGGCGCGTTTGTCGACGGTATATGTTTGTCAATTCAGCCATATTCAACGTGTTTTCGAGAGGAAAAAGTATGAAAACATATACCATATGTAAAGTAAACAGCAGATAACAACAATTCGAAGTATTCAAGAAATATTACAAAGCTTGTAAATTGCTATTTAAAGAAAAATAGAAAATATTCCCTTAGGCCGTCCATGGCCGTCCATTAAAATTTAGCCGTCCGAATTCAGAAGTGGCCGTCCGTAGGACGGTCGGACGGCCGCCTGGCTAACACCCTGCCAACATGTTTCTTTATCAATAGGCATATTTGGCAAGGCAGTTGATTTTTAAGAAGTACAAGAAAGCAGAAAATGAAGATTGGCGAAGGATTAATGGTACAGTACATGAACTTAAAACAGCTGTGCATGGAGAAACCCAACGACCTGAAAATATTATAAGCAGAACTTCGACTTTTTGAGCGAAGGTCCTTAGTCGGGCAGTCAGTGCTCAGTAGCTACATACTAAACATTAGTTATTAAATTTATAAATATACCGATTAGTTATTAAACTTATAAGTGAAACTTATTATACAATTACTTTATCGTTTCCGTGTTTGGATTGCTTGATCCAAACACGCGGGAATGTTGCAAGAGTTAAGAAAAGCACGCGAAAACACGAGCCGAAGGCGAGTGATTTTGGGCGCTTTTCTTACTGCGATTTGCAGTTGAGCTTAGAGACAAGAAGTTTTACCGCGCAGTTTGATCGTTGAAACGCACAAGTTACCAAGGGCAAATTCAAATGTTGTTCAAGCGGAAATGCGAATGTTGTCATGGGAGATTTAGGCACTTTCGGCCAATCATAGTGAGGAAGGCGTTGCCCCAAGCACAGAAATTATTTGTTTGATTTGGGAAAACGCCTTCTTCACTATGATTGGCCGAAAGTGACTAAATCTCCCATGAAAACATTCGCATTTCCGCTTGACAACATTTGAATTTTCCCTTCGTAACTTGCGCGTTTCAACGATCAAACTACGCGGTAAAACTTCTTGTCTCTAAGCTCAACTGCAAATCGCAATAACTCGAGCAACATTCCCAAGTGTTTGGATCAGGCCATCCAAACACGGAAACCATAAAGTACGGTAATTGTTTTATAAAATAACAACAACACGATAGTCTTCCGTGTTTAGATGCCCTGATCCAAACACGGGTTTCGACCAATCAGAGCACGCGTTCTATACATGTTATTTTATAAAAAGTTTTTATACTACAACATGTCAACATCCCTATTTATTAATTAAAGGGCCGGTCAATAATGGGAGGAGAATTGATGGGGTGGTGAAATATTCCTAACATTTCACTTTTTCTTGAGATCACCACCAACGGAAAAACATTTATTGTCAAGACGCCCTCGAACTCCATGTCGAATAATTCAGAACTCCCACCCCCCACCCCCTTCCCCGCAGATTTTGTACGATTTTAAAACTTACGTTGTTAAAAGACTTGCGGGCGTTGCTGGCATAGTCGTCAGAGCTAGCTACCGTCTCCTATGAGAGTGTGGGTTCGATTCTTTCGTTGTCCACTCATGTGGAAAGAGTCGGTCAACGCTCTGCCAAAAGTCGTGGGTTTTCTCTGGGTGCTCCGGTTTCCTCCCACAGGGAAAGTTGACAGGGTCAGTTAGGATAAACACAATTTGACAGTTAAGGAAGTAATATCACAAATTCACAGTTGTTGTAAAAATAAATAGTCTAGGCTAAGTATGTAATTGTAAGTATGGTAAGCGTGCAGACACTTGATTTGATCATATCCTCATGTAAAATTTGCGCCATATAGAAATCTTAATTGAGGCTGCTCTTGTTCCGGAAGCAATGTGAAGCGGCGGGGGCAGCCATTTCAAAAGGGCACTTGCTTCTCAGCCATCGTTTTTCTGGGCGGCATTATTTGTTAAAATGTTACTGACGTGTACGGATAAGGCGGACTTCAATGATTTGGATTCTTGCACTTCACTTGGTGGAATTAATATTAGTTGGATTACAAACCCTAACATTCTAATATTAATTCCACCAAGTGAAGTGCAAG
Source organism: Paramuricea clavata (assembly GCA_902702795.2). Classification (NCBI taxonomy): domain Eukaryota; kingdom Metazoa; phylum Cnidaria; class Anthozoa; order Malacalcyonacea; family Plexauridae; genus Paramuricea; species Paramuricea clavata. Next base: position 8,974 of record CACRXK020018177.1, read on the forward strand.
AATTCAAATCATTGAAGTCCACCTTATCACAACCCGCACACCCGATTACCTATATATGCATGAACTTACGGTTACAGCTCAACAGCTGGCCTCTGTAGCTCAGTTGGTTAGAGCGCTGCACTGGAATCGCAGGGCCGTAGGTTCAATTCCTGCCAGAGGACGTTGTGCTGCATTTTTCGCAGTCGTTCCTGGTTAGGTCTTAAAGTGTATATATTCTCACTTGGATTACAAACCCTAACATTCTAATACTGTATGGGTACCCGATTACTTGTGGCTATTATGGGTCGGCAAACTTCGACATTAGTTTTGAACAATTTTATTCGTTGCACCTTGCTAAGGGCGCAAAATAAAATCAGTAAACGGACGTATATTGCCTGATTTAGCATTAATTTTACTACAACTGGTTAAAAATTAAGCAAAGATTGCTTAAACATTGTTTAAAAATAGTTATAAATTCCAATTCTTGTGAATAACGCACGAATTTAGAAGTGCAGTTCCAGTAAAAATGGCGCCCTCGTGCTGCCCCCACATGCACTGTTTGGGCAACGGGGGCAGTTGCCCCCGCATGGCTTCGGCTACCCTGAGACCAACCCTCTTTTCTTGCCCACTGTCCCTCCTAATATTAATGTCCTGCCCCTAATCTTATTAGTAACTCATGCATAGGTTTGCAATACTAACATGTTTTTCTGCTTGTTATAGATAACGATAGACGGAATTTATTGTGTCAAACTCTTCTCGATATATGGGAATTGGTTGCCACAGAAAATTTTCAAGTGGTTCTTATGAAAAATCATTATATTAGCGAAGGAAGTGAAAATGAGAGATTGGAAACTGTACAAACTATTGGCGAGTCATCCACTCAAGGTTTCTAGCTTAGACAATTATGCAATTATGTCGTCACACTCATAACGTCTTTGATATTCGACATAAAATATTGTCTACAAGTTGTCCACTTATATAGCTTGCCTTGTAACAACAAGGCTACAATTAAAACTTTGGTTGTCATAAAAGCTTTGCTTGTCATATTTTCCAGGTGAAGAAACTTGTGAATGTACATGCAAAGATTATCATAAAAACATATGTTCACAAACAGAATCTCAAACTCAAGATGTTTTTCATTCAGCATTAAGGTATGATAGCT
>CACRXK020018178.1:0-10113 GCA_902702795.2 Paramuricea clavata
CCTCAAAACCATAAACTTTTAGTTCAGAAAATTACAAAGTTTCCCATAGACATTATTAAAAATGTTCTAGTGAAACGATTTCATGATAAATAAGCGAGCAATGGGCCCGAAAGGACGGCTAAATTATGTTTTTGGTGGGACTTCAGTTTCATGGCTTCCCGCAAAGGAAGCCATTTCAGAGAGAAGCGACAACAACGGCAAACAACCGTCGCGACCAAATTTTGATAACTTTTCCTTCTGATTCAACATGTAGTTACTAGAAAATGAGGTTGGATCAACATTACTATCTGCCTTATCGATTTAAAGTTTTATGGGGATAATAAAACCCAATACAAAAAGCATTTTAAAAGCTTTAGAACTCAAGTGCGGACTTTTGAGAATTCGCACGCGGCAAGCAAGCGCATTAATTCAATACACTTATTTCAAACCACAATATGTCTGAAACGAGTTGTCATTTTAAGACTAAATTGATGAAAATAGATATAACAGTGATTTTGGAGTACCCTACTTACTTAGTGTAATTTAATACTCGAAGTATTCTTGCCAAATAGGGCACGTACGCACACAGTAATTTAATCTGGTGTCGTTTGAAACATACTTTAGCTAAAATAACAACTTGACCAAGAAGACCAACAATGGGGTTATGAAAACAGTCGAAATTGTGCCCAAATTTGCATAAACAGTTCGTCTAAAAAGATAACTTTAAACTAGATTCAACCAACATTAATGCAGTCGAATTTTGTGAGTATTTGATCGCATATTTCTACTCAAAAATACCCTTTAAAAAATCGTATCTGCTCACTTGTGTTCCGTGTTCATCTTTCTTGTGATTTCCGACTTCTAATTTTAATAAAGTTTGGAGAAATCCTCATCTTTTTGGCTGAAAATCTCGCGCATGGTTCACAGAAAAACTTGGCCCCAAAACGTCAATACATTCGCTTTCCTTTCATGCCAAATTTTCGTTGTAGTTGATTCAGAAACCTCTTCTTTTCTTGCTTTTAAAACTTGCTGTAAAATGTTTCTTTGTAACAGAATCGCCATTATCCATTATTTTTGGAAAACTAAGATTTTAAACTTGAAAAACTTTGCGAGTTTCTGACCGATTTTCTTGCATGATACACCGTTGAAAAGCTCGAATTTCACGTTCTATTTTCGTATCCGTTGCTAGGCAACCCGATAAACACGTGCTCAAATATCATGCCCGCAAGTTAAGGTGTCATGCCCGCAAGTTAAGGTGTCATGCCAGGGCGCATTCGGGCGCATTGTCCGTTACCCACTTGTCAATCTCAGGGCGCATACGGGCGCATTGCGCGTTAATGAGTTAAGGAACCACGCAATATATCAATATAATATATTGTTGCTCCTTTCTTAAGGAACCACGCAATATATCAATATAATATATCACGCAATATATCAATATAATATATTGTTGCTCCGTTTTAAGGAAACACGCAATATATCAATATAATATATTGTTGCTCCGTTCTTAAGGAACCACGCAATATATGAATATAATATATTGTTGCTCCGTTCTTAAGGAACCACGCAATATATGAATATAATATATTGTCGCTCCGTTCTTAAGGAACCACGCAATATATCAATATAATATATTGTTGCTCCATTCTTAAGGAACCATGCAATATATCAATATAATATATTGTTGCTCCGTTCTTAAGGAACCACGCAATATATCAATATAATATATTGTTGCTCCTTTCTTAAGGAACCACGCAATATATCAATATAATATATCACGCAATATATCAATATAATATATTGTTGCTCCGTTTTAAGGAAACACGCAATATATCAATATAATATATTGTTGCTCCGTTCTTAAGGAACCACGCAATATATGAATATAATATATTGTTGCTCCGTTCTTAAGGAACCACGCAATATATGAATATAATATATTGTCGCTCCGTTCTTAAGGAACCACGCAATATATCAATATAATATATTGTTGCTCCATTCTTAAGGAACCATGCAATATATCAATATAATATATTGTTGCTCCGTTCTTAAGGAACCACGCAATATATCAATATAATATATTGTTGCTCCTTTCTTAAGGAACCACGCAATATATCAATATAATATATCACGCAATATATCAATATAATATATTGTTGCTCCGTTTTAAGGAAACACGCAATATATCAATATAATATATTGTTGCTCCGTTCTTAAGGAACCACGCAATATATGAATATAATATATTGTTGCTCCGTTCTTAAGGAACCACGCAATATATGAATATAATATATTGTTGCTCCGTTCTTAAGGAACCACGCAATATATGAATATAATATATTGTTGCTCCGTTCTTAAGGAACCACGCAATATATCAATATAATATATTGTTGCTCCGTTCTTAAGGAACCACGCAATATATGAATATAATATATTGTTGCTCCGTTCTTAAGGAACCACGCAATATATGAATAATATATTGTTGCTCCGTTCTTAAGGAACCACGCAATACTGTCAATATAATATATTGTTGCTCCGTTCTTAAGGAACCACGCAATATATGAATATAATATATTGTCGCTCCGTTCTTAAGGAACCACGCAATATATGAATATAATATATTGTTGCTCCGTTCTTAACTCATTAAGTCTCATTGCGCCCTGGAATTGGGAACGGGGTAAGTCTCATTGTGCCCTCATGCGCCCTGGATGACACGTCAACTTCCGGGCACGATTGTCTAGTGCGTATTTATCGGGTTGCCTAGCAACGGTCACAAGTATAAAGTGCAAAATTCGGGCTTTCAAACGATACATCATGCGAGAAAATTGATCAAAAGTTTGCGAAGATTTTCGATTTTAAAACCCTATTTTTTTACAAAACCTGTGACAACCGCAAAGTGTCACAAGATAGGACTTTGCAGCAAGTTTTAAGGATGAAAAAGAAGAGGTTTTTAAAGTGTTTTACATATAAATATATTGTAAAACATAAGGGAGTGTGCATATGTTTCAAGTCAAGTTCTTGTCCAAATCAAGTCGCGCGATTTTCAGCCAGAAAAACAGCAATTTCTTTCAATCTAACGGAAAAGTGAAGTGGGAAATCGCAAGAAACATGAACACTAAATCCAAGTGAGTAGTTACGATTTTTTTGAGCGTGTTTTTGAATGAAAATACCTGGCATGTTTTCATGAAATACGATATAGCATTAAAGCAAGTTCAATCTAGTTTAAAACTAAGTTTTTAGAAGAACTTTTCGTGCATTTTATGGCATGATTTCAACTGTTTTCGTGACCCTAATGTTGGTCGCCTTGCTCAAGTTGTTATTTTAGCCGAAGTACTTTCAGAAGACAGTAGGTTCAACTTGTCATGTGCGTATATACATTTTTGGCAAGAAAAATTTCGAGTAAAACCGCATTAAAACTAAGTAGAATACTCTACAATGAATACTATATCTGTTTCTATAAACTTTGTCTCGCAACGAGCTCTCATTTCAGAGATAATGTGGTTTAAAATCAGTGTATTGAATTATGCCGTTACTTGGCGCGTGCGAATTCTGAACCTTCATGACAGGGATTTGAAAAGCTTCTAAAATACACTTTATTGCTTCATATATCCCCATAAAATTTTTAAATCAATAAAGCACATCATAAAACTAATGTACGCTCATTTTCTAAGAAATACTCATCGATTACCTGAAGGAAAAGTGTAAAATAGGTCAGGAGAGAATGCCGTTCTCCTCTGAAATGGCTTCTTTTGCGGGAAGCCATTAAATTTATGTACTTTCCAAAATTGTAATTAAGTCGCTTTTTTGGTCTCATTGTTCACTTATTTATCATGGAATTACTTCGCTTGAGCTCTTTTAATAATATCTGCAAGATACTTTGCTATTTGGTGAAATAAAAGCTATATTTTTAGCAGTTTATCTTTTGAAAACTGCATGCGCAACAAAGTGTCACCAATCTGTTTATTCTCGTCTGACAAACAACCAAAGATGAAATACTTTATTTCACTCTTTTATAGCAATCTAAAATGCCTAAATATTAGATTATTAATTTTATTTGAGCATACATATTATATTTTTATACAATTGGTCCTTGAAAAGGACTTATTTCAAGCTAGAGTCAGATTTCAAACTAGAGTCAGATTTCAAAAGAAACCGCCTGTCTGACATTTTACAGCAACCTACATTCGCGCGCACAACGTTTTAGCCACAAATCCGTTGTTTTCTCAACAGAAACAAAAGGAATTTCAGTTAAAATTCTTACCTGATGAATATTCAAAAGTGTTTATCTGTTTTTGACGACTTTCAGTGCTCTTAATAGCGAAATAAAAAGCCTTTTGTTTTGTCACCGCACGCTGCGTTTGAAAATGCCGGCTGTCAAAGTCAGAATTGAAAACACCTCAAATATTTTAAAATTTTCTCACCTTTTTCATCCTTTGTTTATATTTTAATTAGTAATTTTTGTACTTCGTGTTTTTCCAAACATATTTGAGCTATTTAAAAACTTCAAAGAGGTACAAACACTGTGTTTTTGGGTTACAGAATTTTTGGACTTGAACAACAAGTTCTGAAGTTCAAGTTCTCCATTGTAAACTAGATGTCCTGAGTGTGCCTGAGCTATGCCCAAGCAAATTTTTATAGCGTTTCATTATTTTGTAATTTATACCCTACAAGATGAAAACTAATTTGAAAATAAATGTGTACCAATCCAGGAATCAAAAAATATTTGTGCATTTATGTTGGGTTATTGAATTATTGCCCTTCAGATGTTGGGTGTCATGAAGAAACAAAATGTCAGAGACTTAAATTTACACAAACCAAGAATTCTCACCCAAAAATCTAATGATATATTTAAGTGTGGGAGCTCATTTAAAATAGAATTGATTAATCATTTATCATTTTAACCCACTGCAAAATTTCAAGGTTTTTTATAACATTGATCTTGAAATATGGGTATTTTTGTAAAAGCAGTTGACAGTAACTAAAATTCGCCATTTTCCTTGCAACTTGGGGAGTGCCAATGTTGCAACAGTCTGCAACTTAATGAGTTAAGGAACCACGCAATATATCAATATAATATATTGTTGCTCCGTTCTTAAGGAACCACGCAATATATCAATATAATATATTGTTGCTCCGTTCTTAAGGAACCACGCAATATATCAATATAATATATGTTGTCGCTCCGTTCTTAAGAACAACGCAGTATATCAATATAATATATTGTTGCTCCGTTCTTAAGGAACCACGCAGTATATCAATATAATATATTGTTGCTCCGTTCTTAAGGAAACACGCAATATATCAATATAATATATTGTTGCTCCGTTCTTAAGGAAACACGCAATATATCAATATAATATATTGTTGCCCCGTTCTTTAGAAACCAAGCAATATATCAATATAATATATTGTTGCTCCGTTCTTTAGAAACCACGCAATATATCAATATAATATACGAAGTGACTATATGACCGGCAGCCGGTCACGGTTTATCAAATACTAAATGGCCGGCAGTCTAGTGACTATTGTTAAAGTTGAATTTTTATAATATAAACCTATCCCCAACCCCTTTTCTAACCCTAACCCCTAACCCTAACCTTTTGAGAGTTAGAAAAGTCGGAAAAAAAAGTTTGAAAAATTTTAAGAAAAAACAATGCTAAGTCAGACAAAACACATCCCGACCCCGACTGCGTTTAACTTTTCGCACGCAGCACCCTTGCCGTTTGAGCTAACGGCAAGCTCGGTAAAAGTTAACGCAAACAAAAGTTTTTATATTCAACTATAGTCACTAGACTGCCGGCCATTTAGTATTTGATAAACCGTGACCGGCTGCCGGTCATATAGTCACTTTTGTTGTCGCTCCGTTCTTAAGAACAACGCAATACATCAATATAATATGTTGTCACTCCGTTCTTAAGAACAACGCAATATATTAATGACGTAAAGGGTCAGATGTATGTGGTCAGTATTGCATATTCTACGTTAGCCATATAGACCAAGTGGTGGAGTATATTGTGTATATTCTGCAATACCACGGCTTAGTGGACTTTATAAACTCGTCTGCATGCTTGGAAACTGTAAACAATGTTACAAATAAATGTTAATAAATGCAATTTTATATAAAACATTTTGTCAAAATTTTCCCCATTATTACATTAATTAAAAATTTTGAGCCAGGTTTTATTATGCAAAATATATCCTCATATCTTAAAACGCGTAATTCTTTGCATTGCAAAGAAAACAATGGGCAGAGGTGTTGCTGTTCAGCATACGGGTCTGTATAAAAAACAGAATATGAAACTTGAAGCAAGTTAAAAAGTAATCAAATAGCATGCACATATTTATGTAATTTAACTGATTCTCGCAAGTACTAGTTTTACATCAGCAATATGTGTGAAGCAACAAACTTCGTCATAACTTCATCAAAAAGACAAATATCAGAAAGAAGACGAGCTTTGTTCAGAAGTGTTGATGGCGATATGTTTTACCCACTGTTGGTGTGGCCAAATGATATGAGAAGTGCGTTTTGGAAGAAACCAATTGGTGATGAAGAAACATTTAAGTTAGTGCTGTTCCTGATGGGCAATGGCTGTCCGCCAACAATGATAACAGATTGGATTGTGTCTTCGACATTTTGGGATAAAAATAAAACAGTCAAACGATGGGAACAAGTAAATTGGATTATAGCGAACATTACTAAACATGAGAGAAGATGGTTTTATTTTGATTTACATTTCAAAACGTTTTTGTATATGGATCGATCTGAAAGAGTAAAAGGATCTAGTTGAAACTGATGCATGCATGCATTAAACTAATTTGAACCATATATAATCTTTGTGAACTATACCTTTGAAGGTCTTTTAGTTAAAGTTTGCAAACAGTTTAAATTAATATTAAATTATTATATTTTATAATATAGTCTCCTTTGACAAGGCAGGTGTAAAAGTCTGACCGGATCGCCAGTCCGGGTCAGATTAGGTCGGACCAAGTCGGATCAGGTCGGATCTTTAGAAAATTTAGAAATTTCCGGATATTTCGGGAAATGTTACTTACACAAATGGAAGTTTGCATTCTTTCCCGCGTTACGTCTACACGTCATTAGCTGAATTCATATTATAAGACGGATTTCCGTCCAAGACGGGAAACTCATCTCAGACCAGAAACTTGTCTTGGTATAAATCCGGTTAACGACGGGTTCTCTGCGTTTCAACTTTTCTGTCTAACTTTCCCGTCTGAAGACTTTCTCGTCTTAGACGGAAATCCGTCTTAAATTTATATAAGACGAATAAATCAAGACGGGTTTCTGCTCGTAACGTTCAAAAGAAACTTGGATGGTGAGGTTCTCCTATTTTTTCGAGTTTATCCGTCCGATAGTTTTCATTTCATACTTATACCAGACGGAATCCAGCTATTGCCATGGCTATTTTAAAATTTTGTGATAATAAAGCTGCATATAAGTATAATGTCTAATGAAAACAATAGTTTAGATGTTTCTGATCAGAGTTCTGCATCTTCAAATTTCACATGTGAAGCGTGTATTTTCGTTTTGGCAATTTGGCACGGCCGGACTAGCGATTCAGTCATCAATGCGATCCGACTCGGACTGGCGATCCGGTCCGACTTTTATACCTGCACGATCCAACCTAATCCGACCCGGACTGGCGGATCCAGTCCGACTTTTATACCTGCACGATCCGACCTAATCCGACCCGGACTGGCAATCCGATCCGACTTTTACACCTGCCTCCTTTGACACTTTGTGACTATTTCTTCTATCTTAAGTTTCTATTCAGTAGAAGTTGCAAGATTTCACTATTCAGTTCGCGCAATGTCAATGGCAATGTTTTTGCTTTTATAAAATGAAGCATGATACATGAATGATTATAGATGCGGCTGTGTAGTTGCGTTCAGTTAAGTTAATGCAATCAAATGTATGAAAGTTATATATAATATATATTTCTAGTTATTCAATTTACACAATGCAGTTTTAAAGAACGAAGCATGATATATGAATTATTATAGTTATAGATCCACCACTGTGAAGATTATAGTATGTTAGTATAGTTCAGTTCAGTTCACACAATGTTTTTAAAATGTGAAGGTTTATTTATATATAATATTTCCAGTTATTCAATTTACGCAATGCTTTTAAAGAACGAAGCATGACATATGAATTATTTTAGATGCAGTACTGTGAAGATTACATATAGCCTATATACAGGTATTTCAATGAAGCTTGTCCCTGAGCAAAACACAATGCTGTTTCAAGTTATCACATATTTACTATATACTCCAGCTAGATATACTCGCTTTCTGCATATCAACCTATAATATCGGCCCGGGAATTGGAATTTGCAGAGGCAAGCAATAATTTTATTTTCATCCATATCATAACAAATAATCTGCATACATAAGTTGCCTTATAGGTCGTTTTAGGTCGGATCATATATTCACTAACATAACCAATCGGATCTTGAATTTTGACGAAAGAACATTGCATAAATGAATATAAGTCCGCTTTCGTCCTTAGATGCAGGTCAACTATTACAAAATTTTTTGTAATGCAGAAAACTAATTATCACTCCCACTGGCCGCGGCCTCGCGGAATTGCATATTTTTAGTTTACCGTTGAGAGTTGCGTCTAAAACTATTGAAAATTAGCCCCTCTTGGGACTTAAGTTGATGAATTTCACTTCAATAGTTCAATACACTACCCGCATATGCATACAGTAATTATTATGAAATCTCAGCTAAGCTATGACACCTTCCTGATTAATTGCTTTTTCTAGTATATACACTGCTTTAATAAGGAACATAGTCATAGGTGAGAATATGCGATTCCAACTAATTACAATTTTTCTCCTACTTAGATAGATATTTATTAAAAGTCACTTTCCAGCAACCCTGCCTGAATTACGTACATTTTTACAATAGTATATAACTTTGAATATTAGATATGTTAGTCTACTCAATTATTATAGTATGGCATGGATGGTATAAAAATGCCATTCTAAAGCGGTTAGTGTTATAGTCTTGCATTGGAATATCTTAGACGCGTTTTGTGTGTTAAATTAAATTAAATTATATTTCGCTTGGTGTTTTCGCGGAAGCTGTGCATGGAGTTTACGGTTACTTTCAGTTCATATTTTACAGAAAAACGTTTCACACAGTGTTTGTCTTTCGATCATTAGGGAGTTTAGTACTTCCACACTTAATTTTTATCCTTTGGCATTAAGAACACATCATTCAACACCTACAAGCGTGATCTTTCCGAATACGAAAAATCTCCTTCATACGAAACTGAAGTTCGATTACCTAGTTTTTTATACACCCTGTACAGGATGTGCCAAAAAAATAAAAATTTCATTTAAATAACGTTCTGTTATAATTTGAATGTTTCACCAGTGTCAGCACTCCGGCCATCTGCTGAACGTACCCAGAAACAAGTGCAGAAAACTATGACATATACATGCAGTATATTGTATCAGCATAAAGAACTGTTTAAAAAATTGGACCTAGAGGAAAACGGCCTTTACAGCAATTATATAGGGCATTCAAATTCTAACAATACTTTATTTCAATATACTGTTGGGACATAATGCCTGATGATGAAAAACATCACCACGCCTAATGAAAAATTACGTTCATACACCCAGTATAGTAATTAATAAAGGCACAAATTCATGCTAAACTTGGATTGCTTTTTTTTACACACACTGTAGCTAGTATATCAGGTAATATTTATACACAAATATTTTTCCCAATTCCGATGACACAATAGCTTTGTCGGCACAGCGCTGTCAACATTGCCTTTCTTTTCACTTCCTTCTATTCATAACCACCCTTAGCCTTAGGAAAAATTATGCTGCAAAAACTTTTCGTGCGTGGAAACTTTTCACCCATACTTGCTTTTACAGCCACTAATTAATAAAGGCACAAATTCCTGCTAAAAGTTGGATTGCGTTTTTTTCACACACACTGTAGCTAGTATATCAGGTAATATTTATACACAAATATTTTTCCCAATTCCGATGACACAATAGGTTTGTCGGCACAGCGCTGCATGTCAACGTTGCCTTTCTTTTCACTTCCTTCTATTCATAACCACCCTTAGCCTTAGGAAAAATTATGCTG
>CACRXK020018179.1:0-10113 GCA_902702795.2 Paramuricea clavata
AACGTCGCTAACGAAGGGAAGACTTTTAACTCTTCTTGCAATACTGGTCATCGTCGAAGTAATTTCGAGAGCGTTGTCTGTAAACAACCTTGTTATTTCCGACCAAGTGCATGATGTAATTTTTTCTATTCTCTTCATTCCTGCAATGTTATTTATCAACTACAAACTGTTTCAAGTCGTCAGGAAATGTCGCAAAAACAAGACAATATCACCCGCTTTAAAAAAGACGTTTTCTTTGAAAAATATTTCTAGTTGCTTGCTTGTAGTCGCTTGTGTTGTGGCGTTGTCCACTCCATTGGGCGTCTACATTGGACTTACAATACACTCGGAGGAAACAACATATACTTTGGATAATGCAAACCTTACATCATTGTGGACTAAAACCATGGGCTTGGTGAATTGTACATTTAACTGTTTAATATTTTACTGGAAAAACAAGGTGTTACGTGCCGAAGGTTTGAAAGTTCTGAAAAGCCTGAAAATATGTCGTCGGATTTAAACCTACAGTCGCACTAATAACCCTTCTTAAAAATACGAAGGAAACTGTATATCTATTTCAGGTTTTTATTTTGTCCTTATACTGTTTTGTCATGGCTTTTCTAACGATATTTTCGTTGTAGTAATTGCGAACAAAACGAATGAACTATTGACCAGACATATGCAGGTTCTATAAAAAATAGTCGAAACATTTATTTAGAAAGTAGTACATTGTATAATTACTTTTTCATTATGAGTTAGCTTTGAGCAACATGGAGACAAATAGTTTTTTAGTGTAAAAATCAAGACAGGGACGCAAGTTCTTTTTATTTTGCGAATATTAAAATATTGTTGCAACAAGTGAGGTTTTGTATTCTGGTAATAATTTTGATGTCATAATTTGTTTTTGTCAGAGGATTGGAATTTCGAGATCTGTGTTATGCCAATAAAAATATAAAATGAAAGATGTATATCAAATATGGAAAAGTGCATGAGCAGCAAACACTGTCTGCTAAATTATCTGGGGAAACCTCAACTGACACCAGTTACGTTTTGGATTGTATTTATTTACGTCTTGGTTTTACTTGTGACATATATATAGGAGGTGATACAGGGCTATAAATATTTCTCGTATAAACGTGCAGCAAAGTTGTCTAGGCTGGGTTGGGTGTCCCTAGTATCCAAGATCTGAAGATCATATAAATAGCACCTAAGTAATAAAAGTCATCGCAATGGCCCTTTGCAGCTGGCAGAAAACACTTTGCCAAACAATATATGGAGAGTAAGGAAAAGGATGTGGTTTAAATTGAACCACGTACTATCTAGTTTTCAAGAAATTAATTAAATTCAAATCCTCACACCTTGCCCATACCCCTCCCCAGAGTTTACATTTTGTTGGTGCACAGGAATTTTACAACAATTTATAATCCATGTCAATGCCTCCTAAACAATAATCCATGTCAATGCGATCAATTTGTTTTGCAAAATTCAAATTCCCATTTTTTCAATGACATCCCTTTTTATGTACAAATGCATAAAAAATTATAGAGAGTAAATTGGAAAGTAGTTGTGTGCAGAAAATAACAATTTTTTATTATCCAACTTTCAGCTTTGCTAGGAAATTGATATTCAGTACATAATGGCACCACATGAAGCAGACGCACAAATTGCATTTATTATGAATAATAGATATGCTGGTCTTGCTAGCTCATCCCCAGGCGCTTTCATTCGAGGCTGTGGTTTTGCAGTGTCTGAAGATTCAGACCTGCTTGTATAGAGCGTTTGCACTCATTCCCTAGGGACTAACTCAACAAAAGCCATGGCGGCCATGTTGGTGTTCCAGACAAAAGAGTCTAGTAATTAAAATTATTTTGAATTGGAACACCAACATGGCAGCTGTGACGTCATGTGCAAACGCTATTTGTGAAAAGGTAGATGTTAATACATGGATGCTAGTCCGCATGTTGTTGTATAATAATGCTGTGCAGAGTGGTTATATTACTACCTTAAAAAATAAACAGAAACTCGAATCGAAACGTCGAGTTTCTGCTTATTTTTCAAGTTAGTAATATAACCACTCAGAACAGCATTTCTACATTGGTACTACCTACACTGATATAGACAGTTTTTGTTGTATAATAATTGTTGTTTAAAATGGGATGTTTTTGCTTGAATCGGTGATGGTGGTCATGTATGCAGGTATAGACTTAGTACAATGAAGTGTTATAAAATATATGAATAACAAATTTATTGTGATTGTATATGCTGTATAAAAAGCACAAGTGAAATGGTTTACAGTGTTTTAACCGTCTTTGTACATAGCTCACAGCAGCATTCTTAGAACTGCCACCACGTCAGCCCAGTTTGTGTTTATAGGGAGAAAGTTTTATCAGATTGGGAACCAAATCAGCCTGCATGGCTGTTCATATATATATATGCAAAGTACAAGAGTGGGTTGACTACAAAATTTTTGTAGTTCGCCATAACTACAGCTACTTCAAAAATATGTAGTCAGCTACAACTACTGCTACGTTTGAACAAAGGTAGTTCGCTACTGACTACAGCTACTGCTTAAAAATTGTAGCGAACTATTTCGCTATTTCGCTACTCTATATTTTTTAGTTTTACGGTATTTGGAGCATCCACTACTGTAGCTCAGGCTGTAATATAACCTATAACAAATCGACTTACGAGTAGCAACAGTAAACAAAAAGGGTCAAAGCAACATTTTTATAAGCACTACAGTGTTCAGGAGTGCCACTTTTCATTGCGCTAAAATAATCTTTACTCTATAAAATAATCTTTTAAGCAAGCCGTGTCTTATCATCATTCTATTCTATGAACGGTTGCTAACAATTTTAAAATGTAGCGAATAGTGATTCGCTGTTTGAAAAGTAGTGAACTATTTGGCTACTTTTAGGCAAAATGTAGTTCGCTACAACTACCACTACTGTTTTAAAAAAGTAGTCAAAAACTACTTGAAAATTGTAGTTCGCTACAGTAGCGAACTACAACTACGTCGCTACTACCCACCCTTGGCAAAGTAGTTCATACCATAGCATAATTCAGTGGCGGCGGAACAGGGCGGGCTAGGGGAGCTAAAGCCCTCCCAGAAGTAAAAGTGGGGGGCTTAGCCCCCGCCCAAGAAAATTTTGTTTTCTCTGGGAAATTTTGATAATTAAGGGTATAAGGGGAAAAATTTGGGATATTTTGTGTAAAAATCGAGTATGTCCGGAAAAATGTTTTGTTATAGGTCCGGAAAAAATTTTTTCATCCCTTTTCTTGTATATGTCCGGAAAAATTTTTGCCCCCCTAAAATGGTACACCGACCGAAATTTTTTTGGCGACAGGGGGGGGGAGGTCACGGAAAAAAAAATTTAGCCCCCCCAAACTGAAATCCGTTCCGCCGCCCCTGGCATAATTACACTGTGTGAAACTACTGAGATGGGTTTCCTGCTTTTAATGGCTGGCCAGGGTGGGGTAAAACTTACACAGAACTATTATTTTCAACATTGACTTGGTGAATGCCTGTGTATAATGCTGTACACTATTTGTGTGAGACACTATCTGTATTAATGTATGCTTGTACATGTATCTGTGTTATATTTACATCTGTAGTAAGGCGTTTTGCAGCAATGTGGACTACAGTATACATGTCATATTTCAGGTGCTATTTAAAGACCATGTCAAGTCCGTTCTGCGCATCAGTTCTTCTCATAACAAAGGGGGACCCACAAATATAAACATTGCCGAAATTTTGCATCTTCCGAACTCTTTTGAATTGAAACGGACTCTAGTTTATATTCATTTACAATTTCGGATCAGAAAAGTGTTAGATATTCTGTTAGTATATGTCTCATTTTACAAATATAGCAGTTCAAAATCCAAACAAAAGGTTTGTTTACATTACGGACGACATGGTCTTTAAGCTACTAGAAAATACATGCATGCAGAAACCCTCGCCTTGCTGACAAAACCATTGTATTTTCCGAACATGAAGTATCTAAAGTAGTTGTCATGGCAACACGATAATTTCTTAAGAATATTCTTACAAATGAAAAATCGCTTAAAAATATCACTTTTAATTACAAAATTATCAATTTCCCAACATATATAATTATGTTAGGTATGATATTATACGTAATATAAGCTTCAATTTAAGGTAAAATTCAACCACAAACGCTTCGCAAAACGTTTTAAAGTGTTCTTTATAAAACTAAACTGCCTTTATTCTTTAATTAATTAACAATTATTCGCCGAAGGCGAGGTGAATATCGCTGAATAAAAACCGAGACGAAGTCGAGGTTTTTATTCGGCGATATTCACCGAGCCTGAGGCGAATAATTGTTTTAGTATAATTACAAAGGTGATTATTTGAAAAAAAGAATATAATTACACATCTCAATTTTTTGAAAATCGTTTAATTAAATTCATAAAGAAAGCGGTATGCGCAATGAAGGCGCTCGTATCGCCATCAAGGATGTTTTTTGTAGTAATTCCTATCCGTTTTTCTTACAGAAAGGTATAGAATTTTGATAAAAATTCGATTCATTTCGTCAATACTCATGTCTTCAAACTCATTTGTGAATTCTGACTGTTGTTGAAACCAATCTGTAGAAAATATATTTTTACAAACGTAAACAAATGTCTAGACAATTGTACGGCAATTTAAAATAAAACGATGTTTTATGCGAAATAAAGTTAAGCAGATTTCTGCAACTTAGTTTCCTACCTCGAAATAATTCTCTTCTTTCGAGCTCTTAGGTACAGCATTTTCTTTAAAATTACTTATTTCTTTATCTGTCACTTTGGCAAAACAACTCGCCGCCATTTTGAAAAAAACCCTTAGGTGATTATCGCGTAATAATCCGAGGTCGATTGGCCAATCAGCGGCCACAATTTTCGATAATCACCTTTGTAATTATACTAAATGGCTTTATCGATAAACTTTGAGTTTCCAATAAAATGATTTCAAATTCTCGCATGCAAATAACTTTGCTTTCTTTTTTATTTAAAAAAATTCCATATAATAAAAAAGGGAATCGATATTTATAAAGATACATTGAAATGGGGCCCGATATGCTGTCTTGTACTCTTGTTTAGTTGTTTCATATACGCAAAGGCCGTCGGGTTTTAAAGCAATTATAAAATCAATATTTAAAACAAACTTACCTTCGTTAACGTCGGCTCCGCGGGTAGCATGATCAAAAGCTTCGGAACGGAATCGGAAGGCGTCATGATGAATTCCGAGTGCTTTTAGAGAAAAACTAACACGCGCGATTGACATTTACATCACCGCGCGGAGAGGTTGTGTTTTCTCATATTATTTATATATTGAACGATTGCTTTTATGCAAAATGTAAACATAATACATATGGCGGACGAACAACATGTAAACAAAGATGTTATCGAAGATGCCAGAGAAGAGAGGGGGCCAATGAAATCAACAAAGTTTACCGGCTACCATGCATTTTACAAGAGTGTTGCGGTACGTTAGTATTTTTATACGTACGTTAGTATATATATATAAAGTTAATACTGTTGCATTATTCCTTTGAAATATGTTTCCAAATTAAGAATGCCCCTGACATATAAAACCGGGAGTCTGTGTGCATTAAATGCTTCAAGCTTTAATATAAAAACTTGTATAAAATGCTGAAGTTTGTAGGAATTTTGCACCTAAATAATTCCATACATCTACATAATAATTCACATGTGATATCACACAAACCACGTGACAAATAGTTTATATTACTTCTACAAGTTAAAATTACTTAGCTATATAAGTTTATACTACTTATATTATTTATAGTACTTATATCATTTATATTATGGTGAACTGGGTGTCGAAACTGTGTGTTGAAACTGGGTGATGAAACTGGGTGCTGGTTGAAACCAAGTAACAAACCATACCGGTCAAGCAGAGAAAACTCTACTTGGCCCGGCTGGGATTCCAACCCGCAACCTTCAGTTTGCTAGTCCGACGCTCTACCAACTGATCTACAAGTATGATTGACTAGGGGAAGCAAATCTTTGAGTTAAGCCCGCGGAGTTAAGCCCTTTTCGAGTTAAGCCCCAACCACAATTTTTTATGAAAGGTAGGCATATGGACAAATACTGGTAAATTTCTTCGAGTTAAGCCCCTGTTTTTCAGACTGCTTAACTTGAAGTACCCAACTCCAGTTATGAACTTTGAGTTAAGCACTCAACAGATATGGGTGTGGCATGGGCGTTGCTTAACTCGAAAATGGCTTAACTCAAAGGGCTTATAAACTCGAAGGGCTTAACTCAAAGGGCTTAACTCGAAGATTTGCTACCCCTTTACCAGTATGGTCTGTTACTCAGATTCAACACCCAACACCATTATTCTCCACCGATCGAGTACAATTAATTCCAACAACAGTTATCACAGTTGTTTATATTATTTATAACATACTATTTATCATTGACATTCATCAATAAAGTTATATATTATATGGGTTTTATGTCAGGGTATTATCACTGAGAATCATGTTGAAAATACAGATGGCAAGACTGATTTAGGGATGATGAGTAAAGTTGCAGCCACCATGTGGAAACGATGCAGTCCTGAAGTCCGGAAGGTTGGTATGCAATCTTGGTAAACATTCAAAAATATTTATGAGACAGTAAATGTCAGTGGCGTTAAGCCAGCTTGATAATTGGGGGGCACATATTCATATATTCGTGTTCTGCATTATTCAATTCTTTTGAAATCGATTGTTTTTATGGTCTGTGAACATGAATATATGCCCCCCCCCCCCTATGAAACCAATACTAATAATGCTTTTGACAAATTAACAGGACTGGAAAAGGCAAGGGCAACTTATAAAAGAGGACATAGATTGTGGTATTTTGGAACATGTATGTAAGAAGTGTTCAAAAAAATTCAGTCGAGCAAAAGATTTGGTATATCATGAAAAGCAATGTGGGCCATGCTTGTGTGACTGTTGTGGTAAGCAGTTTTCTGGTGGTGAAGCCTTAAAAAGACACCTTAGAAGCCATGATCCTTCTCAAAATAGATGTGAAATTTGTGAAAAGACATTTGCATCGAAGCAGTCACTGGAAAGGCATGCAAGTAAACATACAAGGGTCAAAAAATATATGTGTGAAAAATGCCAGTGCAGATTCACATTAAAGCCAAACCTTCACAGACACGAAAAAAGTTGTTAATCACTGAGTTTGTCACTGACAAGCAAAAATCTTTGCATTAAACCATTGAGCGAGAGGCATTAGTCAGAGTAAAAGTGCACTTCCAGTTAATAAATATACAAGACAATGCTTTAGCATTGAAGTTATTGGTACGGTAAGAAAACATTGGTTCAATTGAACCTTATTAGTACTTTACTTGTTGGTAGAAAAGTACTGCCAGTTACAGTTGATTTCACAAAGCGTTTGGCAACTATATTCGGATTGTAAACAAGCATAAATTTGATTCCTGGACCAATCGGAAGCTTTCTTTACTAATTAGTTTATGAATTTCAATATGAACTTCTGAATTTTTGCGAACTTTGGAAGAAGTTGGGAATTAAAAATTTGTTAAAAGTTAAAAGTTTTGTGAAATTGAGTATATAATGTATTAAATAAGTTGGCTTTGTTTAAATTGTTACAGTTTCATATATATATATATATATATATATATATATATATATATATATATATATATATATATATATATATATATATATATATATATATATATAGCTATATACATTTGCATTTTATAATAATTAAAATAGTACTGATTAGTGATTATATTGCAATGTTACTATTTGTCATTTTAAATTCATGCTGAAAAAACTGTAGTTTATTTTTCAGCTCTATTTTTCTAGTCGATCGCAAATATCTGTTGATTCACAGCATCGGGTTTTAGTAGACATGGATCTGCCGGCCTTCTTTGATACAGGCTAGTTTTGTCTAACATTGTGAGCAAATTGATGAAGCCGTTTTGCTTTTCCGGCCTTCAATAAAAATGGATTCTTTTTTGAAATTTGCCCTTTTGGTTGCTTTGCTCTACTTCCGGACTCTAATTTCCTGCGTTTCACTGCTTCTGGTTGAACATGGATTTTACCTCGCTTTGCTCTTCTTACAATTGAAGTTGTTGTCACTCTTGACTGCGTAACTCCTGCTGCACCAAAGGTATGGAAATAACTGGTTAGCTTCGACGTTGGCATTCGTTGAACCCTGTCAGCAAACTTTAACTCATTAACGCCCAATGCGCCCGTATGCGCCCTGAGATTGACAAGTGGGTAACGGACAATGCGCCCGAATGCGCCCTGGCATGACACCTTAACTTGCGGGCATGATATTTGAGCACGTGTTTATTGGGTTGCCTAGCAACGGATACGAAAATAGAACGTGAAATTCGAGCTTTTCAACGGTGTATCATGCAAGAAAATCGGTCAGAAACTCGCAAAGTTTTTCAAGTTTAAAATCTTAGTTTTCCAAAAATAATGAATAATGGCGATTCTGTTACAAAGAAAGATTTTACAGCAAGTTTTAAAAGCAAGAAAAGAAGAGGTTTCTGAATCAACTACAACGAAAATTTGGCATGAAAGGAAAGCGAATGTATTGACGTTTTGGGGCCAAGTTTTTCTGTGAACCATGCGCGAGATTTTCAGCCAAAAAGATGAGGATTTCTCCAAACTTTATTAAAAATAGAAGTCGGAAATCACAAGAAAGATGAACACGGAACACAAGTGAGCAGATACGATTTTTTAAATGGTATTTTTGAGTAGAAATATGCGATCAAACACTCACAAAATTCGACTGCATTAATGTTGGTTGAATCTAGTTTAAAGTTATCTTTTTAGACGAACTGTTTATGCAAATTTGGGCACAATTTCGACTGTTTTCGTAACCCCATTGTTGGTCTTCTTGTTCAAGTTGTTATTTTAGCTAAAGTATGTTTCAAACGACACCAGATTAAATTACTGTGTGCGTACGTGCCCTATTTGGCAAGAATACTTCGAGTATTAAATTACACTAAGTAAGTAGGGTACTCCAAAATCACTGTTATATCTATTTTCATCAATTTAGTCTTAAAATGACAACTTGTTTCAGACATATTGTGGTTTGAAATAAGTGTATTGAATTAATGCGCTTGCTTGCCGCGTGCGAATTCTCAAAAAGTCCGCACTTGAGTTCTAATGCTTTTAAAATGCTTTTTGTATTGGGTTTTATATCCCCATAAAACTTTAAATCGATAAGGCAGATAGTAATGTTGGTCCAACCTCATTTTCTAGTAACTACATGTTGAATCAGAAGGAAAAGTTATCAAAATTTGGTCGCGACGGTTGTTTGCCGTTGTTGTCGCTTCTCTCTGAAATGGCTTCCTTTGCGGGAAGCCATGAAACTGAAGTCCCAACAAAAACATAATTTAGCCGTCCTTCCGAGCCCATTGCTCGCTTATTTATCATGAAATCGTTTCACTAGAACATTTTTAATAATGTCTATGGGAAACTTTGTAGTTTTCTGAACTAAAAGTTTATGGTTTTGAGGTGTTTATTTTATAAAATAGCACGCGCGACAAAATGGCACTAATGTGGTTTCTCATGTCTGACAAACAACCAAAGATGAAAGTCCTTATTTCACCCTTTTATAGCTATGTTGAATACCTGAATATTAGGTTATCTTTTTCATTTGAGCATACAGATAACATTTCTACACAATTAGTCCTAATGAAAGCTTATTTCAAACTAAAAAAAAGCGGTTGTTTTTCAGAGCCAGACTTCAAAAGAGAACGCGTGTCTGACATTTTATAGCAGCCTACATTGGCGCGAAAAATAATTTTGGCTAAAAACCGTTTCTTTCCAAACAGAAACATGAGAAAATTGAGCTAAAAGGCTTACCTGATGTATGTTTAAAATGTTTTTCTCTTTATGGTGTTTTTCAGTGCTTTGAGTAGAGAAGTGAATAACTTTTGGTTTTGTCACAGCAATTTGCCTTTGAAAATGTCGGCTGTCATTGTCTGTGTTAAAAACACCTCAGAAAATTCCTATTTTCTCACCTTCCCATCCTTGGTTTATATTGAAAACAAATAGATTCTAGTACCGTATGTCCTTTTAAATATATTTGAGGTAATTAAAAACTCCAAAGATGTACAAGCGCTGTGTTTTG
>CACRXK020018180.1:0-10112 GCA_902702795.2 Paramuricea clavata
TGTGGTCAGTTTCGGACGTTTCGTCCCGGATTGGGGTTCGGGCAGCGTTACCATGTTGACCGTCACGGTCAACTTGCCCTAAAACAGTTGAGATTATCTGTCCTAAATGAAATGCATACAAACTCATATACAGGTCCTAGACTAATTGTTTTTCTGCCAAATCCACCAATAGCAATTTCCAGTTTCCCTATTGTTCGAGTCACAGATAGGCGACTTTCCTAAAACATTGCTATTGGTAAAAAAAAACAATACACATGCACGTGACGGTGAAGGACCAGATTTATGAATAAACGTTGACCAACATAGATGACGAGTTATATTGTTATTCTAATGAGTTTCACAGCCATATCCCCTTCGACAGGCTATGGTTGGATGAAATGAGAATTTCAAACAAACAAAATTTCATCCAACATGGCGGCGATGACGTAAGATGAGAACATCTATTTACTTTTGGAATTTGACCATTATATTTCCCAAAGATAACCATGTGTATAAGGTGAGGAATAGGAAATGTGCCACTAACCCCAAAAGTAATTGTTTGTATGTAATACCTAATAAAACTTCATTTTCAGCAATTTTATGATGTCATTAGATGAATTGCCAATTAGTTTGCCTTTGTCTTTTGCTGCTAAGGACATCTAATCGCATCATATCCGGCAACTTTGACAGTGAACTTTGACAGTGAAAAAGTTGATCGAGATGAGTTTCTTACCACAAAGAAATATTATATTTCCTCATAGAACGACCTCGATCATAAAAATCTCAGTACATTCAATTAAATAATACAAGACGACGACTAACAAAGCTGGTCTATTATTATTACTGGTAATTACTGGTACATGCTTTCCTGTTATCCAACTGAGCTAAGCACGTGACTAATAGTAATCTCGCAACGCCTGTTTTCCAGTTGAGCGTGGCGACCATTAGCCTACGGTGTAGACCCCAGCAGAAACACGTTTCGTGACGTAGGCTGGGCAAGCTTTTCTTCGTTTATTCGTAGACCCCTCACGAAACGTGTTCCTGCTGGGGTCTACACCGTAGGCTAGGCGACCATGCAAGCTATTCATGGTGGTCAATGAATACAGAATGTCCATGTAATAAAGGCAGGGTTTTTTATAGTACACCGTTAAAAAGAAGATAAGTACATCAGCTACTGACCAAACATGGCCGATCATGAATTTGTTAAGCCAAAGTTAAACCAAATGGAAATCATTCTTATATAGTTATATTATGGTTTCATATAAATTTATATAAAGACAATAACATGCACTAATCCTTTAAACAGAATGCACATCAGCTCCCCCCCCCTCTTACTATAAAATTATGACGGTGACTACATCTCCAAAGGTTTGGGCGTTGCCCTCCTAACATCACCTTGCGATAATAGGGATCACCTGTTAACAATGCATGGCCCTTGAGTTTACAGGAAGCGGTCTTTTTAAGCATATATTTATCCAACAAAAGTGATTTGGTATCGGTGATATTAGAGAGGTTCAGATTTTATTTGACTTCCACTACCTCTCAACAAGCTTAATACGCATTTCATCAGTTAATTGGGTATATTAAATACATTTGATTGGCTGATGTGACGCTAGCGGAAGTCAAAATCTGAACCTCTCCAATAAAACAAATAGTGGCACACTTTTCCAAAACGCGAAGTCCTTTATTCTTTATGCCATTGATTCTTTTTTCTTAATGTATTTAGACACCGAAATAGCAATAGTGGGGGTGGTGGAAATTCTACGGTACAACCGTTACAGTAGGCATGCCGTTGCTTAGGATGGAATGAACCATTCAGCCAGTGTCACCAGTCAAGGGCTATTTTAATAGTTGGGTGTACTATATATAATATTACTGTTAGTATTGTTCGAACGCTTTAGAACAAACTGTCTTTAACGACCATACATTATACAAAGTAAATACAAACATTGATCTTTGATCCTCGTCTTTAACTTGTGTTTTTCGCATTTTCTGTATGGTCAGTGAAATATGTATTGGCACAGATTGAATTTTTGAAGTGTCTACGAAACATTTTATATCCTCTCGTTCAGATGAAAGTATAACATTTCGAAAAGGTTTAAAAGTTACCTATGCAATAGATTCACGGCTACGGGGCATTCTCGTTTCAAACGGCATTTTCTCAGAAGAAATTAAGTAGAAATTACGGAGTTCTGATTTTCAAATGTTATTTTTCATTGTATTTTATGACTTTTCGCTTTCTCAAGATTACTTCTCGATTCGACTTTTTGTTCTCGATGGAAACTTCCTGCTGGAATTTTTAGCATTTCAAAATTTTTGGTCTGCCCTGCAACAACATTACTGCGGATTCAGGTAGACCGTTTAATGCGAATAGTTGTCGCGTTAGTTTTAACGGTTGTATGATGACGTTCTAGGCAGATTTTCAGACGTTTCTAAGGCGTGGCTTCAATGCTTATTTTCAAAATTTAACCGTTGTAATTACAACGTTTAAATTTTGAAAATAAACATTGAAGCCAAGCCTTAGAAACGTCTGAAAATCTACCTACTAACGCGACAACTATTCGCATTAAACACGGTCTACCTGAATCCGCAGTATATTCACTGCATCTAGATAACAATCTGAAATAAGCAAAAAGACATCGAAAAGTGTAAAATGACTTCAAGAATGTTTTAACTAGATCAACTTAAATATTATAGTAATATTATAGTTGATGTCATTTGGATTTCTGACGACTTTTCTTAAATCGTTCTTAGTGGTGATAGAAATTGACTACTGCTTCATAAACACTTTGCAGAAATTCATATTCTGGCCAGAGCCGAGATATGCCATACTTTGCTCTGTATAGAATATTTACATAGATTTGAGTCTTTCTTAGCCTCACTTTAGCAAAATTCTCCACAAATTATTGTGTTCGTCTAACAAGAAATAAAAAGAAAAGTGCATTAGATCAAATGCTAACTCGGGATAGACAGCTGCAGATTGAGAGATACAAGTCATAAAACTACTTGAAAAATATACAGCTATAAATTCAAAAAAGTTGTCCTTATATAATTTGCAAATCTTAAACTCTAAACCTTAAAACTCTAAGCGTGCAAAGCTTATTTAATCAGTATAGAAATCATATATGTGGCCCATTTCTTAAAGACATGGTAAATATATCCTTACGAGAACTATTAATTCACAAATAGATGCAATACTCAACTACTATAAGCTTGAAACCTGTGCTCCCATTAAGCTTTGCGCGCTTAGAGTTTAAGGTTTAGAGTTTAAGGTTTGCAAAGGACAATCTTTTTTGAATTAGCTGTAAGCAGAACTTCGATGTTTCGAGCGAAGGCCCTTCGTTGGGAAGTTAACTCGAGACTGAGTGTTACGACAGGAGGAAAGTCTCACATCTTACCTCTGATAACATCCACCATAAATGACATTTCATCAGCAAGGTTGGCCACCATCTGAAACGTGTGAATTGAAAGGTTTCATACTAAGAATGTAGTGTCTCTCGCTTCACAACAAACATACCCATGTGCACTGATTAGATATACCTGAAATTTCTTGCTTAATCCGTTTCGTAAAATCAAGATATGGGCCCCCTATCTATTAAGTTCCTCCCCAATAAGCCATCCCCCACTCCAATAAGTTACCCCCTAGCGTGTCCGAAATACATATGCCCCCGGGGCTTAATAGAAGTTTCGCCATGACAATACCCTTGCTAAATATAGAAATTTAAACTCGATATAATTAGGGGAGGGTGGCTTTATAGAGGGATGGAAGAGGATTAAATAAACGCCCTTTTTGTCTTTTTTGAGATGGTTTATCTCCCTTAAAGAAGGGTGGGTTCGAACTGTGGCGTTATAGATTATTTAAGGTAGTCGTACCTCGTCGTTAACAAGAATTGAGATCCCAGTTGAACTTTGTCTGTGGAACAAATAGGAATAAGAGCAAAATTATTAGAACTATTAAAACTACTGTAAGCGAAGAAACGGAGAATCCGGATTTACTCCGCCTTGTTTTTTCCTGTCATGATATAGTCCGCCCAAGCGGGGGTTCCTGGGAAATAGCCGCAGGTATGGACACTGGTTCAAGCTGGTGATAAGAATTGTAGATACTGAGGTTGTCAGAAAATTTTTGAAAGCGTATGTTTGCATTTATAGATTCTAGATTTTAGTTCTTCCCAAATTTATGACACAGAGAATTTGAATATTTGCATACCATAATTTGTTTTTACTTTAGGTAGGGTAATTGCTAGATAGTATACTTCAAAATAAGTTTTCCGTTTTTATAACGTAGAAAAAACCATCCTAACGCAAAACTAAACCCTAACCCTAATACTAACCTTAACCCTAACCCCAACCCTAACCTAACCATAACCCTAACCCTAACCTAACCCTAACTTATTTAAAAAATTGATATAAAAACGGAAACCTTATTTTGAAGTATACTATCTAGCAATTTCCCTTTAGTTTAGGTCGTGCCAAATTTTTATTTTTGGGATACCTGGTATTATAAGAATGAACACTTGATACACTTTCAAGATAACGAGAAAATACTTCCGGAATATCAGTTTGTTGGATTAATATTTTATGAGCAAATGCTGCACCTCTAGATTTATAAATATCATCTAGTTAAAAGTTCTAATAGATTATATAATAAGGTAACGCCGTTTCACGACTGTTTGCAAAAAATATGCATCGCGCACACTTATTTTGTTTAGTTCTTACCTTAGTTAACCTATAGTTTTATAAGTACTACCCCAAGTCATAATACCATATTGCAAGTATGGGTATATTAAAGAATAATATACTTGTCTTAATGTCTCAAAACTTAAGGAGAATCTCAGTTTGTATAGTATTGAAATTTTATTGTCGATATGTAAAATTTGAGGTTTCCAATTAAGATTTTTATCAAGAAATATCCCCAAATACTTAATATAATCCTTTTGTTCAATATTAGGTATAGTAATATTTGATTTTTTCCGTTGTGATGAAATTACCACAATGTGATTTCCTAAAATTAACAGCTAACTTATTGGCTTTGCAATAATCTAACAAATGCTGAAATTCTTGTTGCATAATTGTCTGTAGTTCATTTGAATTTTTACTAGAATAAGTATATCATCAGTGTAACTCCCACTCGTTAAATCGCAATTCCTTGTTCTACTTCGACTTTTATAGGGACGCATATATCTGGGCACATCAAGGGAGTTGTTGTTCACTAGCAACTACCAAGTATCATGCAAAGAACACACACACACGCACAGAATGTTCAAACGATAGATGATAGAAGATGTCAACGATTTCTTCCCGCTTGTGTCCAGATCGCACAACCAAAACTTATAAATAAGTAAAACTATAACGCAACAGCTGGTACAAATATTCTTCGATAAAACCGTTTCCTTCGCATATATTTTGTCCAGGGGCCTGGCACTAGTGCCGATGGGCAGAGGCGCTTACATGGCTCCCCTAAATTGTTAATCAATTTACACTAAGCTCCCGTTGGGGAATCCTCATCATAACTGTCCGACTTAAATAGCAATACAAGTTTCTGGATTGGTCGTTCTAGAACAGATCGATTGCGTATTCTTTTCCCGTTTCTGGTTAATTGTGCATCGCCAACGACAACCTTCACCTTACGCACCAATCCATCTTCATCTTGATACGCTTCTTCCACTCGCGCAGTTTTCCAATGATTACGGGCGATTGATTGGTCCTTCAGCAAAACAATATCTCCAACTTGGATGTTACGACGCGGCTTGTTCCATTTTTGTCTCTCTTGCAACGACATTAAGTAGCTCTTTCTCCATCGTTCCCAGAAGCAATTCGTGAGGTATTGAACCCGTCGCCATCTTTTCACGAGGTAGATGTCGTTCCTTTGAAATTCGCCAGGGGGTGGCATTAATACTCGCGTCTTCATCGTCAGTAAATGGTTCGGCGTTAGCGGCTCTTCTTCCGGGGTATTTGTTCCTGCTATTGGACGGCTGTTCACGATACACTCGACTTCGCAGAGCAGCGTGCGTAGTGATTCTTCATCTAATTGGGTACCATGTTGTTCGAGTAGTCCGTCGAGCACACTTCGTACTGTTCGAATCATCCGTTCCCACACGCCGCCAGCATGACTTGCAGTGGGGGTATTCAATTTAAACTCGAACCAGTCGCACTCTCGTTTGAGCAAAAACTGCTGAACTTCGTTCTGGTCCATTTGCTTCAAGATCTCGCATAGTTCTGTCCGTGCTCCTACCAGATTCGTACCTTGGTCTGAGCGTAGCTGACGGATGGGACCTCGTCTTGCCAGAAAGCATCGAAGAACGTTAATAAATGAGCTGGTTTCCAACGTCTTGGCCACTTCAATGTGGATCGCACGAGATGACAAGCATGTAAAGAGTACTCCGTAGCGTTTCAACTCTTTTCTTCCTTCCTTAATGAGCCATGGACCAAAGTAATCAACACCACAATACGTGAAGGGGGCTTCTGTTTTCATCCTGTCTTCGGGTAAGTCCGCCATTTTTTGTTCTTGGACGTTTCCTCGGCGCTTTTGACAAGCAACACAATCGCTGATGTAATATCCAACGGCCGAACTACCGCCGATTATCCAATACCCGTTAGATCTCAACTCGTTCACCATCATACCGCGTCCTTGATGAGCAGTCATCTGATGGTAGTGTCGTATTATCAGGGTGGTTAAATGTCCTTTCCTGGAGAGGACAGCGGGATGCTTCACGTGATAAGGGAGATCTGATTTCTTTAGTCGTCCTCCGACGCGTAGTACACCACAGGGGTCGAGGAATGGCTCCAGTCGATAGAGACAGCTCGTTTTCTTTAGTGATGCCTTAATTTTCACTGTTTCTTTACGGTTAGGGTCTTTCTTCTGAAGTGAACGCAGTATTTTCATCTCTTCTGGAAACTCTTTCTCTTGAACCATTTGCATTATCTCTGACTCCGCCCTTTGAAGATCCTCTACGTTGATTACCGGTGAGCTCTTCGTTTGCTTATCGGAGGAAGTGCGGTTTGAGATACGGCATTTGAAACGATTCTTGAGATTCATACAATTCGCGATCGCACGTCTCGCTCAGTACCAGCATGAGAAATAGTTCAAACGATCAAGCATCAACGAACATTTGGTTTCGACCGTTGCGGTTGCGAGCGATTTAACCTTCTTCACTTCCGGGTCGTCATCTGCAGGCGGTTTGCTACAAACACTTGAAACCGTCTCAAATCGTTGCTGATATATCCCAACACCACCTTGCTGTCGGTCCAAAATACGTTAACAATGTTCTCATAACTAAGTTCAATGTTAAGCATGGTGCTCACCTTAACTGCGACAAGGGCTGCTGATAGTTCGAGGCGAGGGATCGTGATGTGCTTGAGCGGTGCCACTCGAGATTTTCCCATGATGAAGGCGCAATGAACTTCTTGCTCTGAGTTGACAAGGCGGATGTAGGAGCACTGTCCATAACCGGTAGTACTAGCGTCCGAGAAGTGATGTAATTCGACAGAGGTTACTTCTTCAAATCCAGTTGGCGCGACACACCGAGGAACTTTCAACTTGTCAAGGATAAGTAAGTCCCTTCTAAACTTCTCCCATCTTTGACGCACTTCCTCTGGAACCGGATCATCCCATTCTGCTTGGTCTCGGCATAGGTCTTGGAGGATCTGTCTTCCAATTAACAGGAAGGGAGCGGCGAACCCAAGGGGATCGTATATGGAACTGATGGTAGACAGGATTCCGCGGCGCGTACAGGGCTTGAGCTGTAAGATTATTCGTAGCTTAAACGAATCGGACTCGATGCACCACTGTGTACCCAAGGTTCGCTCCACAGGGAGGGGACCGTCATTGAAATCTAAATCCTTCAGATTTGACGCTCGATCATCGGGAGAAATTGTAGACAAGACGTCCTTTGAATTCGACACGAACTTGTGTAACCGAAGGCCGCCACGAGAAAGCATATCCTTTGTCTTATGGATGATCGACACAGCTTCTGGAACTGACTTTAAAGACTTCAGTCCGTCGTCGACATAGAAGTCCCGTTTAACAAAGTTCGCAACGTCTTCGCCGAATTCTTGCTTGTTGTTTTCTGCAATAGCCTTTAGCCCATAATTTGCGCAACCTGGGGACGAAGTTGCACCAAATAGGTGGACCGTCATTCTATATTCGTTTGGTTCCTTAGAGACATCTCCATTCTCCCACCATAGGAACCTTAAGTAGTTTCGATGTCCGCACTCACGTGAAACTGATGGAACATGCCTTCGACGTCGCAGGAAAACGCGATAGGGTACTGTCGAAATCTTGATAGGACACCGATTAAACCGTTCGTTTGGTCGGGGCCTTGTAACAGGTGTTGGTTAAGTGACTCGCCATGATAACTTGCCCTACAGTCAAACACGACACGAAGTTTATCGGGCTTCTGAGGGTGGTAGACCCCATGATGCGGAATGTACCATATTTTGCTTCCAACGTTCGATTCCACTTCGGGAACGGGTTCGGCATAACCTCTTTGGAGTAGATCATTCATGAAGGATTTGTAGTGTTGGTGATAGCGTTGATCTTTCTGCAGTCGTGTCTTCAGCCCTTGTAGCCGACGCAATGCTAGCAGTTTGTTGCTTGGTAGCTCTGGCGATCCGTTACGGAATGGGAGTGGCATTTCATAGTGGCCGTTAGGTGTCTCGTGAATTCCAATCTTTAATTGTTCTAGGAAGTTCATGTCATCCAAGGAGATTGGGTTGTGGTCTACGCTTCTTTCGGAGAAATCCCACTCCATCATGCGTCTGATTTCCTGTGGATTGATAACTTCTTTGGCCGACGTCGTCACGCGAAAGGTGCATGCTCTTTCGTGGGTTTGAGCAGCACAGATTGATTGAGTAGCGATTCTGTGCACGACATCTTCGATTTCATCCGAATCGTCCTTGTCGTTGGTTATGTTTCCGACTATTCCCCATCCTAACTCTGTCTGCTGAGCATAGGGTTCGTTACCTCGTCCGGGCAGAACTTTTCGTGGTACAATGGCACGAGGACAGTTCGCACCTATCAACAATCCCACCTCGATGTCACTATGATAGGGTGACAATTCAGTTGCTATCTTTGCTAGATGGGACCACTTTGTTGCCATCTCTGGACGTGGAATTTGCGATCTCTTTACTGGGATAGCCTTGCAGGAGAATACTCGCGGAAGTTGTATCTCAGAGTTACGCTTGAAGTCGCTCACCACGAGGCCGTTGACTTTGCTGGTTTGAATGATCTCGTTTGCGACATTCATAGTGGAAAGTGAAATTTGTGTCGGATGACCTTCGATTCCAAGATTGCTAAGGGTGCTTTCGGAGACGAACGTGCTATCAGACTGATCGTCGAGGAGGGCGTATACGAACACGGCATTTTCGGGATGATTTGCATGTTGCAACCACACGGGAATGATCATTGAACTCACTATTCCATCACGTTCTTCCTTGGAAGTGCCAGATTTGGTACAATAGGCTGCCCGTTGTTCCGTTTGGTTTTCCGTTCGAGAGGGTTCAGTCTCTTTTGATTCGCCCTTCAGGTCTCCATGCAGGGATGTTGGATGAGCCCTTTTGCATGAGTCGCACTTTTTCCGTCTCTTGCAATCCCTCGACAAATGTCCCTTTCCAAGGCATCCAAAGCAGAGTCCTTTCGTTTTTGCAAACTCTTTCCTCGCTTTGACCTCCATATCCATATAGTTCTTACAGGATTCCAATTCATGGGCCTTTCCGCACATTGCGCATTGGACTTCTTCGGTCTTGCCCTTACTCGCATCTTCTTCATTAATTTTTGTTGCCAATGATCTAGCAAACTCATCGCGGTTTGATTCTCGAGGTGTACGTCTGAAATTTCCATAGTCCCTTTGTCTTCGAGGTCCCCTTGAATAGATCTCTATCTTCCGTTGGCTCAAGTTCATTGGATCGCACGCAATGTCTGCTTCAACCACGACATACTTCACAAACTCAGAAAATGGGGGGAATCTCTTCTTCTCGTTCTTCCAAGCGTAAACCTTTCTGCCCCATCGTGTGTCATTTGGGTAGTTTGGAAGACATCTTATGTATCTCTTGGTCGTCGTTCAAAACCTTCAAACTGTCGACCCTTTCCATCGCCTTTTCGCATTGCACCAGGTAATCTGCGTATCTTCGCAATG
>CACRXK020018182.1:0-10108 GCA_902702795.2 Paramuricea clavata
TATATATATATATATATATATATATATATATATATATATATATATATATATATATATATATATATATATATATATATATATATATATATATATTGTTAAACATACCTGGAAAAAGTGGAATATCGGGATCTTGAGGAACATTTGCCTTAACAAGATGATTGAGGAACATTTTCAATTTTCCACACATATACGTTATGGGAGAATCGTAAGGGATCATGTCATACTTTTTTATCTGTCATTGAGATTGTGAAATGTTGTTCAATGGTACAGTCCAATTTTCCATTCAGTTTTTACACAATTTTGAAATATAATTGAAGAGGTAAATCCAAGATCCGTGGAACATTGAACACTTTTTCCAGGTCTGCATATGAACGTACGTACATTTTAATGGTATAATTATATTTGCACCAATTGTAAGAAGTATTTGTAGTCTTTGTATAATCTTGTTAATAGTAAATTCATATATCATGCACATAAAATATTAGAAATAATTTACATTTTAGTAAATATGCGTATAATTATATATACAATTATATGAACGCATATGAATTTTAATGAAAGCTATATTTGCACCAATTGTATGAAGTATATATATTATAATAATGGTGAGTAATTTCATAGATGTAGTATTTTAGGAAATATGCGCGTATATATGTATATAAGTATCGTACGAACGCATTTTAGTGATATTTATATTTGCACCAAGTGTATATCAATAACAGTATTTATACCATGCCTAGCTATCAATATATTATACGTAATGGCAGTATTGTAATATTATAATTAAGTGTTTAAGGCATATGATATGAAAATCGCGTTATCCTAAGTATCAACTTTTTACATGACAGTTCATTCAATTTGTCTCTTTAGTGATATTTATATTTGCACCAAGTGTATATCAATAACAGTATTTATACCATGCCTAGCTATCAATATATTATACGTAATGGCAGTATTGTAATATTATAATTAAGTGTTTAAGGCATATGATATGAAAATCGCGTTATCCTAAGTATCAACTTTTTACATGACAGTTCATTCAATTTGTCTCTTTTGAAATCAATTTTACAACAAATGAAAGCGATAAATATTTTGTTAAAGAGCTAGCGGCTTTCGAAGCCACCATGCATGCAATGTTTCATTGTCACGTTGAAATATACTGTACTGATTTTAAAATTTAAACGTTGGTGGGTATGTTTGTGTTGTTATATATTGTAATAATTGACAAATTGTGTTATATTATACATTGAATTTTAACTCCTAGCCAAAATAACGATACAATAAGTATTGGTATATTGTCGCTCGAAATAAAAAGAGAAAAAAGTCAAATAAATACAACCACCAGAAGACTTCAATGTGGGCTCTTTTCGCGCAAGAGTGATGTTTTTATATGAAAAACTGCGCAAGAACGGTAACTTTACCACGCTTGTAAATGCGCTTAATATGTTAAAATGTTACAGCACTTTATGTTGAAAATGAAGGACATATATATATGACGTCGATACGGCGTTCTGTAATAATTTTTGTCGTCTTAATCTTGTTTCATACTTGAGATCAGATATATTGAAATTGGTTCGAATTTAATATGAAAATCCACATGTGTTGCGTGCATACAATCAGTCATTGAAAATTTTGAGATTTTCCTTTTCTGAGAAGGTTTTCCTGAAATTGGGTCGATGTGAAGATTTTTGCAGACGCTACGCAACAAAAAAATTGAATGGAAATACATCAAATAGTTCAATTACTCATTATTTAGAGAGAATAACCGTATAAAGGACGATAGTTCTCTACCATTAAATGAATTTTTGCAATATAATAATAATTAGAATAACGTGTCATATGCCGTGTAATGTAAGTGATAATTAAATATAGACCTTACCGTTTATTCACTTTTCACCCAATGGCCTCGTTTTCGTGTCAAATACTTGCTCATGTTTTGTGCTTAGTAGGGTTGAAAATTACTTTGTTATTGAGCCTAAGAACAGCAAGAAAAACCTCGTCCAGTGGCGCTTTCCATTAACATGGCCAAACCGGTCAGAACGGTCAAATTGTTGAATGAAACACAAAACATTTGGGCTTCGGACCTAACCGGAAAATTTTGATAACATTAGAATGAGGTCCATTTTCGCTAGACATTTGAGAAACATAGAGCAGATCTTTCCTTTGATACAGAGAAAAGTATTCAGGTCTGACCGGTCAGGCCATTGAATGGAAAGCGCCCCAAGAAAACAAAATAAGTTAACATGGAAACGAGGTCATTGCAGGTAAAAGAGAATAATCGGTTAGGTCTATTGAAAAATGTGTATCCAAAAATGAGTGTATAGGAGGCCTGAATTCACGAACACGTGTTAAAAATGTTATTTTTTATTCACTGTGTATAATTATAAAGTGTAACTTATATTCTTTGCCATGTGTACTTTGGCAATACATTTTCTCTCCTTTTGCATGTTTGCAATGAGAATTATAGTCAAAGACTCAGGGGCGAAACTAACCCCTCTTAATTCGGGGAGGGGAGGTCTGCCAGAATTGCCTTTGCCAAAAACGATGATGCCCTGCAGCAAATTTTTATTTCTGAGACCATATTTTCCCCAAAAATGTTGGCGACGGGGTGGGGGGAATTTTTACCGGACATTAATTAAAAAAGATGGTCGAAAAAATTTTCCCGACATAAAGCAGTTAAATTAAGGTTCAAAACAATTCATCCGTACAAATTCCTGTTAAAACATGGGTGAAACCCTTTTTTTGGACCAATATCTGTAAAATTTAGGTCTATGAATAATTCTATAAATTCCCTCTGAAAACCCTGTAAGTTACTTAATAACTCTACATTCTATCATTTACAATCTTTGATTGCCCTGCCAATCCAGATGATTCGTATTTTGGGGGGTGTCACACCCCCATCAAGTTTCGCCCCTGAAAGACTGAATACCAAACGGTCGTTGAATGTGTTCAATCAACTCGTCTCTTTAATTCGATTTGAATGGTCTCGCGGTTTAGTCACTATAGTCAAAGACGCCGGGGGGAGGGCAAGCGCCCTTTCTGCTCTTTTCGATCTACAGGCAGCAAAAGTGCCCTTTTGGTTAGGTCTAAAAAATGTATATAATTTACACTCGCAATTGCCTGCTGACTTGACAACCTGGCAAATTCTTTGCAACTGTAGGGTTGAAATGATGCAGTAATGATTTTAGTAATTTAATTATCCTTACCAATAATTACCATGATTCTACCGTTGGATCATTTTTATGTGGCTTTAATATGAAGTTCAGTTCTACAAAAATTGTCAATTTTTTGCCGTGCACACGAGCAAATAAAAATTGTTAGGGAAAAGTGGCTCACCTGTATGGGGCTTAATTAAAGGTGTCTATTATCTCTAGTACGTCGGCCCATCAATCAGTTGGTCTACATTAGTTTCGGGGGTAAAGACCTACCTAAAATGCTCATGTTTTGTGATTGACTTTCAGAAACAAATATGATCATTGTTCGTGACTCGTTCTTTACACAGACGATTTAAATAGTTTTATTGTCTTTCATTGTTATAATCAACCAACCACGAGCCTGCATAGTATAAGTAGATCATGACCCAGTTTCGGTGCTTCTGCAAAACCCTCGGCAATGAGATTTAGAAATATCAATTCAACACACCTTAATTTCAATTTATTTAGGCACAGGCCTGATCAACTCAAATATACAACATATTGTACAATTGCATGTACGATTACGTACCTATTTTTATTGTAAATCAACCTTGTTCCGCCTTCTAACTCGTCCAGTATTTAATTTAGTCCACTGAATAAACTTTAAGTTGAAACCACCATATGTCGCAGATTTCGTTGTCTGCCTTCCACGAATAATAGAACTGCACCTATATATACGGCTGGTTTGACACACACATTTCGTTTTACAAATTTTATTCAACAACAATTAACAACTATACATTACATTACAATCTATTACCTTCTAAATCAAAACACTGTTCGTTACGATATTAATTTAAATAATCTTTAAAACACAATAACTAAATAATTATAAGTAATATCATAGCTACCTCGAAACCCTTTGTTTCGCGAGGGACGATTAATGACTAATTTACCTCGTTACTAAAACATGAGGGACGATCAGAAATTAACCATCCCACGGGACGATTATAGTTACTAAAGTAATTAGTAATACTCAATTAAATATTCACATGAAAAATCAACCGTAACCTCATTAACGAACATCCCAATAGTCATAGGATCAAAAAGCAAACGCGCTCATTTCAACTTATTCAGTCGAATGAAACCGTTTTATTGCCACATGACATTACGGTCGATTTGTGATGAAATGTCCCTCAAGCCAAGAGAGGTTTAGTACTTTTACTAAACCTCTCTCGGCTTTCGGGTACATTTAATCATATAACAGTATTGCGTAATTCTGTTATTTTAGCCAAACCGAGTTGCCTTGCTGCAGAGGACGCTAACAGCTAACTGTGTTTACACCAGGGCTGTCATTAAATTTAGAAGTAGCTGGCCAAAAAGTGATAATAGCTAGCCATTATATAGTAATCGAAGGCGCAAGACTCCTATGTGGGTCTAGCTGCACCCCATTGGTCTAAGCACCCAGGAAATCCCATTTCCCTTACGGGAGGTGAATTTACGGAGTTCTGCGCATTACAAAACGTCCCATTATAAAATGCGCAAAATGGTTCTTGCCTGACCAGTTTATAGAATCACTGGATCTTTTGTTTCAATTTTGATATTCTGAAGCAGAGAATAAAGAAGAATACTACAGTTTATTGCTTAACTTAAGTTTTGTTTATATAAAGTTTTATATAAATGACACAAACGTAGGCGGCCATAGTCAGTGACCCTTAATGATAGCAATGTTATTATAAGTATAAGCCAAGGCTAACTCTTTTTGACCACAGCACAACTTACGTCTTAACTACGAATTATTTCTAACACAAAATTTTCTATGGCATGCAATTAGTTAAAAACACAAATTATAATTATGTGTTATACAAGAACTGAAATGCGTGCTCAATAACTCGATTGAGCACGGCAGAAAATTCCTGTCTCTGTTTTGGGAAACATTTCCTCGAGAATTTTCACAAAACTTTTCATTGTTTTTAATCAATTATAAAATATAATTTGTTAAATAAAAACACTCGGGCATTTACTTTTGACATATAAAAGCCAGGGATAAAGCCCATATATGCTCGTACTGTATACATCGCAAAGTCAAAGAAAAAGAGTTCTTTTTACCGTGTTCGCCACAATGTTCGGCAGAAACATGTGAGAAAAACATACTTCTAAAACGGCAAAACTAGTTGGATCCTGGACACATTAAAATATGGTACAGTTTCCAGGATAGGTTATACCAGTGCAAAATAAATAAAAATCCAAATACTAAAAAAAACATAAACAGAGTCAGACCACGACTCAATGATAAATACAATTAACTGTGTGCTCCCTTTTTACCAATAAAACCAAATCTCTAAATTATCAAAATTTCAATTATCGTCAGTTTTTGAAGCCCCATGCACTTGCATTGGCAAGCTGGCAATGTCGAGCTGCCCGAGCAGCCGATTTTCTCGCGACCAATCAGAAACCTTTTCGTATTTTGTTTCTGTTAGGAGAAATTGAAATTTCATCAGGAAGAAAACTACTAGTCTTGTATTTTGATAAAATATTGTTATATAAAAGAATTTTTTCATGATTTGGCTTGCTCAATCGAGTTAGCGCCTCAAACTCTGATACTCTTTTCGTGCTCTCCCAACTTCTCGCGTGCGCCCAATAACTCGATTAATAGGCAATTCCAGCTTTTAGTTTATGCCTGCAGGGGATGATGGGAAGTAAGGTATCATATTGCTGATTATGCTGAAAAATTTCAATAAAAACTACCGAAACAACCGAAATATTTCAATATTTACAAGTATAAGCTATCACTCCGTGTTTACACGGCCACCATTTTTATTTTTCAGCATAATCAGCAATGTGATACCTTACTTCCCATCGTCCCATGCACGCATAAACTAAAAGCTGGAATTGCCTATTGATCACGCCAAATCATGAAAAAAATACTTAAGTTGTACTATCAATACCAAAAAAAATCCGACACAATACTAAAACAACTTATAACTAAAATAGTTTGTAAAGCGACAGTATATAACTGTTTAGATTATTTTAACCCTAACTTTCTGCATGACAATTATTGCACATGGTCAAGATCGGTTGACAACATTTCCTCCTGCAATGTACACAAATAATTACATAAGTAAACTCTACCCAGGAACATGTTATCAAGATTCAGTTAATTAAGATTCCGTTATCTTGCATATTTAAAGATGTGATGCTAATTAATTTATTGTATCGAGTTTTGCGGTTTTTTGCCATTCTCAATTGTACAGCATGAGCTCCACCTTTGAATTTACTATGTGAGTAAATTCTTAAGAGCGGTTGTCTGTAATAGTCAGGTAAGACGTGTAAAATGAGAAAATTCGAAATCCTTCAAACTTTGTCAGAATATAGGCCTATATGAAGTATTAATGTTGTGAAAGTTTTATTTCGATCGGATAAATATTGAAAGAGAGAGACGTCGAAATTGGTTTTCCCAGGCCACTTTCGATTTTTAGAGGTCATTTTACGGCACTACCAAAATCGCTCTATTTTGCACGTTAGTGGGAATATTTCACTAAACATGATTTTGTTTTATAAATTAGAGATATTTATTGATTAGCAGACGAAATTTAGAGACATTTCTGTAAAAAGTGAATATTTTACAGATTTTCTTATTTTGTTTTTATTTTCGAACCTCTTTATTATATGCCATATTAGGCAGCGAATATCTCCATTGTTACATCGATTCAGACAAAAAATTCATAACCAGATCAAAGAAATATGTTTTCCCTTGCTACTGATCAAATAAAATTTTTGGGCAACTTAGAATTGAATTTTTAACGATTTTTTTCGTAACCCCTATTTGACCGAAATAACCGTATGTTAATATAATCAGCGTCGAGTCATGTAGTTCAATAAATAACCAAAGAGCTCGTCAAAAGCGTTTATTTCTTCGAGTAAACAAGCCTAGGCCTATAAAACTACCTTAGCTAAAGCTGTACGATTGGCTGAAAGCATTTAGGTCTAAATCACACTGTTTACAGTCGCTTATTGTTCAGCTAATGCCCGATACTCGATAGCCGGTGCCGCTGATTTGGCAGATTTGGTTTCAATTATATTTTATCAGGGATATGCCGCGATAAGTATAGCGAGTATATTTTCTCTCCCCCTCCCATAAACTCGTGTTCTCACATAAATAGTGCACACGCTTTTTGTAAAAAACATAGGCCATTTGCAAGGTCATACGATGGAAACGTCGCATTGTTTTGACGTTTTTTTAGTCGTATTTCCGGTTGGGATAGCTCACGCGATTGTCTGAACAAAAATATAGACTAGCCATACCTTTCGTCGAAAATAACTTCGACCCCTTCAAACATATCGTCTTTGTAATAGTCCTGTTCGAATCTCCATCAAAAACACTATTTAGGTGCTGATTACATGGTGCCGAGCTGGCCCGGTTAACCGGGCTGACTCGTTTGTTTAGGACCTTACTGTGGTTTTAAAACTCGTGTAAAATAAATTTGCGATAAATAATTGGTTTATTATAGATGCAAAATTATCCTAAATCCGATTTAAAACTCATTTTGCGGCCCAAGGAAGATTTTCGTGACATTTTTCAGCCCGGTTAACCGGGCTGGCCCGGTCCATGTAATCAGCCCCTTAGAGTGTTATTTGCAAGCCTGTATCTTCAAATTTGCATCTTTTATCACGGTATTTCCATTTCTTGTTCGGCTGTGAGCTCGAGGCTCGAAGTAATTTGATAGTATACGATCGCATTTGACTTTCAAACTACCATAAATCGCTATACAATGTTAATAATGACTATAACTACACTGTATCGTTCGGAATTAGTTGATCTTTTATTTCTGAATCGAATGGTGGTATTTCTGTCTTCAAAGGCATAGCATGTACTGATCCGAAGATATGAAATTTCTAGCCGTCAACCTCTCGAGGACGACGTACCCGATACCTCGCAAAGAGTTTTAATTTAATTAATATTAAAGCTGGATTCTTTCACCGTGATGTCATGCCAAAAGATGTCTTTTCCATTTGTAAAATTAATTTAAAAAAGATCCCGGCTCTATATATTGATTTGTGATTTGGTAATATTAATTACAGTTGTATATTTGATTATTTTGTTAGTGCTCAATAAGTTTGAATTTGTTCTGAGAAAACAGTCAAACTTCAGACCAAAGTCTACGCTGTTGCTTATTTAGTAGTTTAATTAATTAACTGCATAGTTGGTTTACAAAATGAATTCCGTCTTTGTGGATAAAAATTAGTTATAAATAATCTCTCCTGTATGTGTTAAATGCTACATGTAGGGATTTCCCCAGGTTAAAAAATTCGGCCCCCTTCCTTTTCGGAGGCCCCCTCAAAATGTTTTCTGGTAAAGCAAAAATGTTACAGTAAAATGTAAAGGGTGGGAGGGGGTGGGTGGGTCGGGCGACGTGTTTTGGGAAAATCAAAATACTTTTCAGACCTTTTTCGACTTCAATTTTAGAACACGTTGCGCAATTCCAGCATTTCGAGGCCCCCTCTGGGAAAGTTGGGCCCCCTTTCAAGTTGACTTTTTTGGCCTGAGAACTGTCTGAGTGTTCTAGATGTATCATCCAGAAATGGTTGGATAAATGTAGCCTAATTGAAATTGGACCAAAAGTATATGTCAGATAACGCGTAACCACAAACAGCCATACAAAAGAGAAGAAATATACCGGGGAAATCCCTACATGTAGCTTAACACAAACAGGAGAGATTATTTATAACTCATTAATTTTATCCACGAAGACGGAATTCATTTTGTAAACCAACTATTGATTTCATGGATAACTCACACGTACACGTTGTCTTTATCTTCTTGCTGTTTTAAAAGTGATGGCCAGTTAATTAACAGTGGGTAGAAGTTTGGTCTGAAGTTTGACCAAAGTTATTGAGCAACAACAAAATAATCAAATATACAAGACATACAACTGTAGTAAATATTACCAAATCATAAATCAACAGCGGGTCTTTTTTAAAAATAGAAAAGACAGGTTTTGGCGTGACATCACGGTGAAAGAATCCAGCTTTAATATTAATTAAATTAACTACTGTAAATAAACGAATTACAATTTCAACGTAAAATGACCGATGTTTTTGACAAAAAGCGCGTGCACTATTTATGTTCGAAAAGTTATAAGCATGACGAGTCGTGAAAGAACAGATGTTTATGGGAAGGGGAGAGAAAATACACTTGCTATACTTATCGCGGCATATCCCCGATAAAATATAATTAAAACCAAATCAGCGGCGCCGGCTATACAATATATTATAGGAATTACCTGAACAATAAGCGACTGTAAACAGTGTGATTTATACCTAAATGCTTTCTGCCAATCGTACAACTTTAGCTAAGGTAGTTTTATAGGCATAGGCTTGTTTACTCGAAGAAGTAAACGCTTTTGACGAGCTCTTTGGTTATTTATAGAACTACATGACTCGACGTTGATTACACTGAACATACGGTTATTCGGGTCAAATAGGGGTTACGAAAAAATTCGTCAAAAATTCAATTCTAAGTTGCCCAAAAATTTTATTTGATTAATAGCAAGGGAAAACATGTTTCTTTGATCTGGTTATGAATTTTTTATCTGAATCGATGTAACAATGGAGATATTCGCTGCCTAATATGGCATATAATAAAGAGGTTCGAAAATAAAAAAACATTAAGAAAATCTGTAAAATATTCACTTTTTACAGAAATGTCTCTAAATTTCGTCTGCTAATCAATAAATATCTCTAATTTATAAAACGAAATCATTTTTGTGAAATATTCCCATTAACGCGCAAAATAGAGCGATTTTGGTAGTGCCGTAAAATGACCTCTAAAAATCGAAAGTGGCCTGGGAAAACCAATTTCGACGTCTCTCTCCGTCAATATTTATCTGATCGAAATAAAACTTTCACAACATTAATACTTCATATTGGCCTACATTCTGACAAAGTTTGAAAGATTTTGAACTTTTTCATTT